>CM076984.1:1022753-1070253 GCA_039105355.1 Benthosema pterotum | reverse complement strand
TGTGTGTGTGTGTGTGTGTGTGTGTGTGTGTGTGTGTGTGTGTGTGTGTGTGTGTGTGTGTGTGTGTGTGTGTGTGTGTGTGGCATCATGCCCATCGCTGCCCTTCTCGCCCTCCCCAGGGGAACTATCACGAGCTCTGTAAACCAACACCAGCCCTGGGTGGAGTGCCCCCCCAGTCAAAAAACACACACACACACACACACACACACACACACACACACACACACACACACACACACACACACACACACACACACACACACACACACACACACACAACACCACACACACACACACACACACACACACACACACGACTGATCCGTCTATTAATGTCAACGGGGCTCAGGCGGGACGTCCCGTCCGGCGATCTGACAGGCGTTTATCGACGTGCCTCACTGTGGGACCTACAGCACACAGGCTTACAGGGAACACTGATCCTCTGTGGAGAGGCTTTCATCCAGAACACATACGCTTCCATCAGTGTGTGTGTGTGTGTGTGTGTGTGTGTGTGTGTGTGTGTGTGTGTGTGTGCACGTGCACGCGTGCACACAGTACACGTTATGAAAACTCCGAACCATCAAAGACATCTGTAGATTTATAGAAGGTGGGTGTCCATTCGTTCTCAAGGTGCGCACTATGCACTTGCAGCAGCCGTGTTTCCTGCGGGACATGTGCATGTGTGTGTGTGTGTGTGTGTGTGTGTGTGTGTGTGTGTGCATGTGTGTGTGTGTCGTATGGGGAAGCAATGACAGGGTGAAAGATGAAAGCACAATGCTTCTTTGCGTGACAGCGTCATGCTCACAGAAAACAAGCTGTTTTTGTGCTTTGGGCGAGCGATGCCGTCCGACACACGACTGGACTGAAGACAAGCCTTACCTGGGGGACAGAGACACTCCTGGCCAGCGTCCCTCGCCGTCCTCAGCTTAGGAGACAATGTGTAGACTTTCTGGAGACGAAAAAGAGACGGAACTGTGTTAAGAAGAATCCATAGAACACTTAAAACTTGATAAGACCAGTGCTGTCGTCCTTGAGGGGGTTCCAGGTGGTCCCAGGAGTAATGATGGAAACCCTTATAGCAGGGGTTTTCAACCTTTTTGACACCAGGGCCCACTATTTATTCAGAATTTGAGCCACGGACCACACATTTGGTGACATTTTAACTCCACAGACCGCAAAACTAAACATTTCTTTTGCTTTTGTCCACAATTCCAGGCTGGATTTGGGGAACAAAACAGGCAAACGTATCAGATCAAAATGACCATTAATCTTCTACATTCTCTAGTTGTGTAGACTTGGGGCTAATTCACATGATGAATATTTCAACTCTTGAGAGTGTAAACATGAAACCAAATGGACCCGCAAGGGTCCATTTGGTTTCATTTTTATGCTCTGAAAGAGTTACATCTGGTTAACCAACGTTCCGTCATTTAGCCTGGGGACCATCTGGAACTCTCTCAAGGACCACCGGTGGTCCCCGGACCACTGGTTGGAAACCACTGCCTTATAGAGACCTTGAATTCTTGAGAGCGGCGCAATGATTTTACGCTGAACGCCCAACAACTAATGGGCCTCGTTGTGAAAAGGGCGATATTAGGCCACTTAAAACGTGTTAGTATACAAATGTAGTCAAACGCTATTATTAGAAGCAAGTCCATTCCTTTGCCAAGGAATGTCGGCTGAGGTGAAAACAATCCTAATGACTATCATTAGCAATTATAAGATAATGATCTTGGCGTTTTTTTTGCATGTTGGCTCTGTAAATGAAAACGGTTTCCTCCTGTTTATTTCTCCATGAGGTGGTCGGTATATATAGGTGCATGACCGCCATGTGTGGTTTATGAATGTCATGTCTCACAACATTGAAAAGATGAAAGCATCTGGATTCTGGACAGAGTCAACTTGCATGCATAGTTCAATCATTCCACCCTGGCAGAGGTGGACAAAAGTACAACCCCAATTCCGTTGAAGTTGGGACGTTGTGTAAAATGTAAATAAAAACAGAATGCATTGATTTGCAAATCGTTTTCAACCTCTATCCAGTTGAATACACCACAAAGACAATATATTTAATGTTCAAACTGATAAACTTTATTGTTTTTTGAAATTATACAATCTTTTGTAAATTGATCCTGCAACACGTACCAAAAAAGTTGGGACGGGGGCAACAAAAGACTGGGAAAGGTCATGAATGCACAAATAACGCCTGTTTGGAACATTCCACAGGTAAACAGGTTAATCTTAAACAGTTTAATATCGTGATTGGGTATAACAGGACCATCCCAGTCGTTCACAATCAAAGATGGGGCGAGGTTCACCACTTTGTGAACAATTCTGTGAGAAATCATCCAACGGTTTAAAAACAATGTTTCTCAACATTCAATTGCAAGGAATTTGGTGATTTCATCATCTACAGTCCATAATATAATCAAAACGTTCAAAGAATCTGAAGAACTTGCTATACTAAAGCGACAAGGCTGAAAACCAACACAGAATACTTGTGACCTTTGATCCCTCAGGTGGCTCTGCATTAAAAATGACGTCATTGTGTAAAGGATATTACTGTGAGGACTCAGGAACACTCAGAAAACCATTGTCAGTTTACATAATTTGTCTCCACCTGTGAGTGCAAGTTAAAACTCTACCATGCAAAGCAAAGCCATACATCAGAAAGGTTGGTTTGAAAAACAACCAGAAATGCCTTCTCCGGGTCCACTATCATTAGAAATGTGGACTCATCAGACCACAGCACACTTTTCCACTTTGTGTCTAACCATTTCAAATGATATTGTACCCAGTGAAGGCATTTCTGGTTGTTTTTCTGGTTGTTTTTTCAAACCAACCTTTCTGATGTATGGCTTTGCTTTGCATGGTAGAGTTTTAACTTGCAATCGCAGGTGTAGCGACAAATTATGTAAACTGACAATGGTTTTCTGAGTGTTCCTGAGTCCTCACAGTAATATCCTTTACACAATGATGTCAGTTTTTAATGCAGAGCCACCTGAGGGATCAAAGGTCACAAGTGTTCGGTGTTGGTTTTCGGCCTTGTCGCTTTAGTATAGCAAGTTCTTCAGATTCTTTGAATGTTTTGATTATATTATGGTCTGTAGATGATGAAATCACCAAATTCCTTGCAATTGAATGTTGAGAAACATTGTTTTTAAACCGTTGGATGATTTTCTCACAGAATTGTTCACAAAGTGGTGAACCTCGCCCCATCTTTGATTGTGAACGACTGGGATGGTCCTGTTATACCCAATCACGATATTAAACTGTTTAAGATTAACCTGTTTACCTGTGGAATGTTCCAAACAGGCGTTATTTGTGCATTCATGACCTTTCCCAGTCTTTTGTTGCCCCCGTCCCAACTTTTTTGGTACGTGTTGCAGGGATCAATTTACAAAAGATTGTATAATTTCAAAAAACAATAAAGTTTATCAGTTTGAACATTAAATATATTGTCTTTGTGGTGTATTCAACTGAATAGAGGTTGAAAACGATTTGCAAATCAATGCATTCTGTTTTTATTTACATTTTACACAACGTCCCAACTTCAACGGAATTGGGGTTGTACTCCATGCACCCCAGCAGGCTACCTGGCCCCTTGCGATGAGCCTCGGCTTACCTCTTCTGTATTTGAGACAGGGGCGTTTTTGCCATTAGGCAGACTCGGCAGTTGCGTATTTGGAGCCCCCTTGCCTAGGGCTCCAAATTGCTTAGAAACGCCACTGATTTGGGCATCAATGTATCAAAATACAGAAAAGGGCCAAGTTAATGAAGGGTCCATAATATGTTACTCAAAGCAAGTGAAAGTTGCTAAGTCAAACTGCCACTTGAGTTAAAACACTGTAGGTGTAATTAATTTGTTTGTTTTTTACAAATCACATAAAAATGCTTTATTGCAATTTGAACATACCCTTATTAGAATGGGGTCAAACAGCACAATATTTGTATTATGTGTATACTAGGAGTGAAAGGCATAACCTCGTATCGTAAAGTAAAAAATGTCAATTTAAGGTTAGGGTTTAAGATTTTCAAGATTACAGATGGAACCAAATGGACGTGTTCCACTTGTACACTCAAAAAATAGAAGAAAAAAAATCATTAACATGGTAAAACAAAACTTGATGTCATCATGGAGTTAATGAGGTTTTCAGACCTCCATTTCTAACACAGAATGGTGGAACACAGAATCATGTCCACACAGCATTTAAGGTATGATGGCACAGTAAAATGTTGAAAACGGGTGGAATTCTCCTTTAAGAGCAACAGTCATCTACATGAGACCGCCTCAGGTAGCCTAATTTTTTTTGTAATCATTTCCAGTGCCATGCATTTGTTATTACGCACGCTTTTTACGCGCGCCGGCGTGTCACGCACGCTTTAGTTTTGGGGGTCTGTGGGGCTAAAATGTCATCAAATGGTGGTCCTCCGTACGTGGCTCAAATGCCAAATAAACAGTGGGCCCTGATGTCAAAAAGATTGAAAACCACTGCTTCATATAGTTGCCCATACATACACCCTGCCATTCCTCCAGCCCACCCTAGTAGGGCTGGCTAAATCCGCCGGCCCCTGGTCTCACCTCTTCCACGAGCTTTCCGATGCTAGAGCTCAGCTCCGGGATGAGGGTTCCATCCTCGGTCAGGAAGGCGCAGCGGTGGTGCTGCTGCTGCGCCGCCGTTTGCTGGATGATGACGGGGAGCCGCTCCATCTCCCTCTGCAGACGGCTCTCCAGCTGGAAGGTCTTGAAGCTCATCAGCAGACACGCCGCGATGGAGCTCAGGGACACGAGCAGGCACACCGCCACGGGCAGCCCGGGCAGCACGCGCTGCGCCGCGGACTGACACGCCGGCTTACCGCCGCTGCTCTCTCCACCACCTCCGTTCGGTTCCCCCGGTGTCTCCATAGTAGTTCAAAAACAAATCCCCCGCGCGTTGTGGTGTCTGGGATCACCAAACGATCAGCAGCAGTATAGGTCCAGCCCAGGTGGTGGTGGTGGTGTGTTTAAACGAATGAATACGCGCAGAAAAAACGCCAACGATCCCCCAAAAAAAGCATACAGGTTGAAAGAAGCGCCGCGGGAACAAGAGGCAGTGAATGTTGGGGAATGGACCGCTGCGTCAGAAGAAGAAGTGCTGCTGCTGTGGGATTGACTGATCTGGATGTGGACCCAGAGTAAGAGAGAACAAGCCGTATACGTACGCCGTACGCGTGTGTTCTTCTTCTGGCTTGCAGGTTCGTTTGTTTCCTCCCCGGTGTGTGTATGGGTGTGGGTGTGTGTGTGTGTGTGCGTGGAATAGCCTAGATGATGATGATCTGAAGTGAAAAGCCACTTTGAGTGAAGTTGTTTGTTGTACCCCCAGAAAGTTGCACTAACGCCACCTTACCAGCAGCACCACGCTCAACTCAAGACAGCAGCGCCGCCCACAGACACACACGTGGGTGGAATGTATGTATGTATGGGAGCCTTGGATTGGATTGACCACTTTCACTGTGAGAGTCAATGGAGAGAGAGAGAGAGGCGTGTTGAACATGTCAGACAGAGCAGCCGCTGCCTAATCAGCAAATTAGGTGTAGGCCTTTCGGTTGGTGGGTTGATTCATTCATTAATTGATTGACTGGCATTTTTGCCAGTCAATTAAACAGGCACAGGGAGATTGCAGCAGCCAGATCTGTGATGTTCTGCATGTGGTAAAAGAAGGATATCAAATGCAACAAAACCACACTGAAGAATGAACATTGTATTGTACCAGGGGTGGGCAAATATTTTTTTCCCAAGGGGCCAAATGAGATACATAAAATATTGTGGAGGGCCAAGACTAAAGGCTGAACTAAAGTCTGCGTAATATTTATTTAAAGTAAGAGTAAGACCTACCATTGTGACACCAGGGCCCTCTATTTATTCACAAAATTAACAAACTTTTGTTTTTGTCCACAATTCCAGGCTGGATTTGGGAAACGCAACAGGATAACAAAAATGACCATTCTCTTACATTCTCTCATTGAATGTGTTATGTGTAGACTTTGGGCTAATTCAGATTATGAATAGGCCTATTTTAACTCTTGAGAGTGTAAACATGAAACCAAATGGACCCGCAAGGGTCGAGATAGCCAATCAGATAACCGCTACAAAAACATCAACCAACCAATTCTGCAAAAATAATACACCAGCTGCCAATTTAATTGACCGTATGTCAATTCTTGTTTATTAAAGTGGAATTTCACCCATTTTCATTTTTGAGTGAGTGACACCATTTAAAGCAGGGGTCTTCAACCAGTGGTCCTTGAGAGGGTTCCAGGTGGTCCCCAGCTAACCAGATGTGAACGTAAAAATGAAACCGTTTTTACACTCTCAAGAGTTAAAATATCCATCATGTGAATTAGTCCAAATCTAGCCTACACAACTAAAAGATTAATGGCCATGGAGAGAAGCAAAATAAATCTTTAGTTTGGGGTCTGAGAGGCTAAAGTGTTCTCAAATGGTGGTCCGTGACTCAAATGCTGAATAAATGGTGGGCCCTGCCCTGGGATGAAAAAGGTTGAAAACCCCTGATTTAAAGCATTATGTCAAACTCAAGGCCCCAAACAGTTGGGGCATTAAAAGGTAGGCCTACGCACTTTATATTTTGCATTTGTACATAATATTCATATTCATTCAAAGTCATGGTCTCAGCAGCTATATCCTCCGACCTCACGCACTAATGACCGTTTATTTCACAATCTGAATAACTTAACTCTATGGTGAACTCGCCATGGGACGAGACGTCACAAGAATGGGCTTTATTAACTTATTCCAATTGTGTGCGCTGCGGGGGATGAAATTAGGATGCAAATTCAAATGACTGACTTCCAAAAATCTACTTTTACCAAAGCTCGGCTCTCAGCCAAATATACAGCTCTTTACTGCCACCTGTTGGATCCAATTCGCTAATGAATCACATATGCCTCATGTTACTTCATAGTATTCCTTGTTACTATTTTATTGACTGATTTGTAGAACTATGCACACGTTTTTCAGTAATACCATTTTTTATTGAGGAAAACGTACATATTGATACTGCAAAAATACAAATCCAGACAGTGAAAAAAATGGACTTGATCAGAAAATGCACAGATCAACATTTTGTACTATTATATACACAAGGTCCTGCTCAGTATCTCTGCGATAAGGCTTCTACAATACTTAAGTTAAAGCTGAGAGGACGGGAGTCCTCTACAAAAAACAAATGGCATTTCTCATCACAAGAAAATGTTAACTATATACACACACAGAATAGCTTGCACCAGGCTCAGTGTCCGATCAAAGCTACATTTTTAAATCTCAAGTAGCAAGTAGGCATGGCTATGAAAAAGGTATTCCTGGGATGAAACATTTTCTGGGTTGCGAGGTGGACCAACACTGACGTAGAACAGAGCAGGGCAGGAAGACTGATACAGTCATACAATCAACACCTCTCCCCCAGAGCGACAACTTACACAATGAGCTTTCCTGTCACAATGAAGTAAGGCTAGGCGATACATCATGCATCATTCACTAGAATGAACTAAATCCAAATAACTGGAAGCTGCCGATTTTTCAAAGTAAATCCCATTTGTCGCAATAAAACTTTCTTCTGTGAATTTCTCTGCAAAATGACATCCAACGTGTCGTTTCATGTCACCAATGTCTTCTAAATGAACACAGTAATTCATATTTCTTAATACAATACTTGGAGAACAGCTGAAGATGTACTCTGGTCTATCTATGCAAATTGCTGTGACATGATATTCGTTAGAATAGAGGTGTATTTTTGGGTCAACAGTTCTTTCCGTTGGGGCGGCGGGTTCAGTCGTTTTTGCTCTTGCTGCTGCTCTTGCGGTACACCGAGAAGAAGGAGTGTTTCACAGCCTGGTCGAGGGTGAGCCGTTTGGAAGGATCGTACTCCATCATGTTCTGTATGAGGTCAAAAAGCTGCCTGTGATCGTCTGTCTGGCACGTCATGTAATCCTAATGGGAAAAGATGAAAATGTAAATAAAAAGGGGCAAAAGGGCAATTTTGATATAAGATTCATTAGATTCTGTATTCTCTTTTTATGACGATTTGCATCGCATTTCGTCTCCTTACCTTGAGCGGTTTGCAGTGTTTCTTGACGTATCTGCCAGACGAGCTGTGCGTGTCCCAGTCCAGCTTGCTACGGTGGACATAGCGGCGTTTTCTGCAAATCACAAACTAAACGTCAATATCAACATCGCAATTCTAATGCAAACAATCAGGGGATTCAGGGGGGCATTGCCACCATATGCCCATGCCTAGATCCACCCCTGCAAACAATTTGTTTCAGCATGCTAAGTGAACTTACTTGGTTTTCTGCAGGAGGTCTGACGGGATGGGGCCCAGGACTCTCTCCATCATAGCAAGATGTTCTTTACTGTCATGGGTCTGAAGGAGGGGATGAGATAAACAGAAAAAGGTCAAATTAAACAACAATTAAGGTTGTTCCAGAAGCCAGCAGGTCTTCTTTAGGCCAGGGCCACCTACCTGGAAGAGAGTGGATCCGACGTAGTACTCGATGAGGATGCAGCCCAGACTCCACGTGTCGCAGGTATGGTCCCAGCCCAGATCTGAACGACACAACAGATGTCAGACATGTCTTTCTCATTTTATCCCATTGGCAAATTCAAACACTGCCCAAACAGAAAAGGAGGTATGAATACATCAGTGCTTACCGAGAATTACTTCTGGAGCACGGTAGTGCCTTGTGGACACCACTGAAGTGTGGTGCTCATGGTCGTACGTTGCATTGCCAAAGTCCACAACTTTGATATCTGGGTTCTTCACCGTTCTCTCATCCCGCTTCTGGTAAACAAAGACAACAGTGTATAGATTAGGGAAAGACCATGCATGGGCATAAATATACATAATGTCTGGCCTGTCGTTTCATTTCACACAGAGGTTTTAAGCAGCATATGACAAATAACCTTTTGAATGTTCTTATTTTACCAAAACATCAAGTATACGCAATGAATTGTTCGGGTAGCAGCAGACTGTCAACAATATCCAATATCAAAAAATACAATTTAGAACTGCACAATGCATTACTGAGGTAGGATATATATGAAAAGGATAATACAGACATGTACCATTTCCGAGTTGTACTCCATGTCGTACTCGGAGTTGATGAAGAGGATATTCTCAGGCTTCAGGTCTGTGTGGGTCAGCTTGTTTTTATGCATAACTGAAGGGAGACAGAGAGTAGTGGTCACATTCCAAACACTGCAAAGTCTGGCAAGGCCCTGATACGTGGACAAACCGTACAGATTTTCAAAATATCTCCAAATATATTCCAAGGAATTAAGATTTTCCCTAGACTGAAATCTAGACGGCCTTAAAATTGCTGCTTCGGAAATCCAACTATAAATAAAACATTAGATATTGCTATAAGAATGACAATGATCTGCACAAATATCCCTGTATGGAAAGCTGAATTACCCTCTTGAATTACCCTCTTTCCATCTGCAAAGCATTTGATTAAAAAAAATCCACTGTAGACATGTTATGAGCTACTTTGTCAATAAATAAGTACTAGACTTGGAGGCAGTCGTTTGTATTAATGGCGGCACTGGTGCCCATGTGCAAATTCTAAATATGTGGTACACAGGGCCATTCAATAACCAATGATGAGCGTAACTCCAGCACTTAGGGAAAAAAAAAATCACCTGCAGAGAATTTATTGACCAAAAGTAGCTCATAACATGTTTAAGGTGGATTTTTATAACAAAAGCTTTGCAGATAGAAAGATACAGCAATTCAACCTTTCCATATAGCTGCAATCTTGGCGAGTTTACTGTTTCACAAGCTGATCGCAGACGTCTTTGTACTATGATTACTCACATCGGACAGCTCTGATGATCTGGTATGCCATGTGTCGAATGTGGTCGATGGGGAAAGGCTGGAAGTTGTTCTCCTTGAGGAAGTCGTACGTGCTGAGGCCCAGCAGTTCAAAGGCTATACAAACATGGCCGTGGTAATCGAACCAGTCCAGCATGCGTACACAGGCACTGGAGGGAGAGGGGAAAAGGCCCTGGTTTTATGGAACATTCCGGATAATCATTCGGCGTGATGGCATAAGCAGGCATGTGCATGCGGAGACACACTTCTCATTTTACACTCATCTACTGATGTTAATAACGTTGAAGCTGTTATAACTTAACCCATTTTGACGTGCCACTATAGTACAAAACATTCACTCTGAAAAAACATAAGAGTATTCAAAGATTTGTGTGTGTTTTCACATTTTTCCCGAAAAAATAGCAGGTGTTCATGTGGCACACTATAAGATGTAAACACCTGCTATTTTTCAATAGAACACCCGTTCAGTACTGGTTAAACTTTTAGTAAATACTGTAAAGAAAATTTTTAGGGGTCGTACAGTATTTTTGGTGAGGTATGACTTACTACTTGCGGTTGCAGTCCAGTGAGTTCATCTGCTCCAGGACCTCAACCTCAGACATTGCTGCCTCTCGGTAACGTTCTATGTTTTTAATGATCTTCAGAGCAATGCGAGCTCTATCTCTGAGAACAAAAAAACACCAGGAACCAATCAAAAGACGATAAAGCATAGGCTGGCTAAAGCCAGACAAATTCAGCTTTTGGCAAAAAAAAAAAAAAAAAAAAAAAAAAAAAAAAAAACTATTCCAGATGGGTCTGAATAGTTCAATTGTACGTCCTCATCCTTATTGTCCACCCCAGTTTTTGTAGTAGGAAATGGTTGTACAATTGAGCTATTCCAGATTTATCTGTTGCAAACACCTGATTCGGTCTGGCTTTAACTTGGTTAGACAAAAGGAAAAAAATAATAATTTACGAGAAGAACAATAAATACAAGTAATCATGTCTCCAATTTACTCACCTATCATGATCAATGCATTCCACCACCTTCCCAAAAGCGCCTTCTCCTAGAGTGGAGATTATCTCATCTACAGGAGATAAAGAGAGAAATTTACCTGAACAGCAGTGACCCCTGCAGGCTGAGATTAAAAATGTCTCTGTTCACTCAGCTTATGCTACAGTAATAGGACTTCTGAACAGAGATCAACTGACACATTAATGACGGCCACAAAGCCAAAATTAGGTTGTAGTGCAATATCTAGTTATTCAAATAAATAAGGTCTAAATACTGGGGCCCAGGAAGAAATTTAGAAATGCCCTCTTAAAAAAGCCTGTTTAATTAAATCTTTCTTTGCAACTGAACAGCAATCCATAGAAATAAAACAATCCAAAAAAACAAAAAAGATAGAGTGAGAGTCGAGAGAAGAGAGAGTGTGAACAACAGTAGAATTATTATAAAGGTATATATTCTATACATCTCGATTTCAGCATGTCTCCATTGTGATAGACGAGGTGACCATCATCATCATCCTCAACACTCCGGGATCTCTTCCTGCGGTGATGGCTCCTCCTCTGCAAGGCGCCGGCATTCCACCACATCAACAACCCATCAGTCAGCACCACCAGGCCGCCACCATAACCACGACATCATCGTCATATTCAACCCGGACCAACGGGGGGTGTAGTAGGAGGAGAGGATGTAGGGGGTCGGATAGATTCGTCCCGTTCAGTAACACCGCCGGGCGAATGGACGGAGAGGGACGGGACGGATGCGGCAAATTCAAATTCGGGCCCCACCAGAGAAAGGCATTTGGGCAGCCGGCCACCACATAGTGTGTGTTACAGAAGAAAAACATGGCAACAAGATTTTCAGATGAGAGACTTTCTCAGAGTAGTACAGAGAAAAAAAATGAAAGTTGGACAACAATCTACAATCTTTTCCCTAGCATATTTTTTTTAAAAAACTCTCAAGTAACACTAAGCCACTTTAACTTCAGTACAAACACTGGCTCCACCGTTTCCTATTGACACTATTCTATCTAGTGTGTGAAAACTGCAATCAGGCCCCCTATCTGGAAATACTGGGTGCTAATAACTTAGTTGACGGGTTAAGACACTGATACAGAGGGACAAAGAGATGCCCAGGCAATTCCCACTTTGATGGTTTAGGAAAGGGAAGGAGAAGGAGGCAGAGAGGAGCGTCTCGTACCGAGTAGGAGCTGTGGTGAGAGCTGTGGTGCGAGCTGCGATGGGAGCGCCTGCGTCCTCTGCTCCTGTGCTTGCGGCTGCGGCTGCTCCGCCTGCTGCGGCCGGACGACTTGCTGTAGTGGCTGTAGTGGTGGTGCCAGTGGTCGCGGCCTCGCTCCCTGAGGGCAGTGGTGCCGCGGCTGTCGTCGCCGCCGCCGCCGTAGGCCGGGTCCTCGCTGACATCGCGGGACGGTCTTTCCCTGGAGCCCAGCCTTTGGTTCAGGCTCTGTGCCTCCAGGTAATGGCTGTAGAAGGGAACACAAAAACACACACAGACAAGAACGTTAGAGGAGCAATCGAAGAGCCCTCCTTCTGACCCCGTGAACGGGCGTTGGAATGACCAGGGCTGATGCGATGGTCAACCTTTTGTACGACATACTATCCAGTAGTCCCTCTGCGTCATTAACGCTTCATTAGCCAACACGTGTTTATTTTTCGCTGCAGCCGAGCCAGTCCAAGTTGGGAGAATTTAATAGTTAGGGCTTAAGGCTGTGTGTTGAAATAGTACTTTTATCACTGTGCAGATAAAACTGCTGGCAGTATTCTATGACATATCTGCAGTAAAGATCTGTATACTTTTTACACTGTATGCCACCTCAAAGCAAACGTTCCTTAAATCAACTCAACAGTATCACTCTTGGAATGTGGGAGGGTTTTTCCCCCTGCACATTTACTAAATTTACTCAATTATAATTACGTCACATGGGGAACAAAATGACAGAACTGAAGAAGAACTTAAAGATCAGATTTTTGAGTGTCTTCCAATAATGGATTTCCCTGCACAGGCTTCAGTGCTGGTGTCCAAAAGATCCTGTGTCCTCATACATCCAGGTTGTCCTGTTCAGAATGTCCCCGACACCATCCATCCACTCTTCAACACTCCCGACACCAAACACACTAATCGCAATGTCGCCCAAGAATCTAAAAATGAAACAGAAACCCCTAGAGCCCTAGCACCCTACTGGTGTCAAGTTGTCTGCCTGGAAGGTTCACTTCTCAAAAGCTGCAATTGTAATTCGAAACCATCTTGAGACCCCCAATACACCTCCACCCATCTTCTATGAATCACCAGTGCTGCACGCTTCTTGCTCAAATGTGAATATCAATTTCCTCCCCAAGAACTGGACAGTTTAATTTTTCCCCTTTTTTCTTTTTATATTGATCCCAAATTACATATTTCCCGAATTGCGTCTGTTGTCCAGTTTCCCCAGCAGGCTCCATAGCATAATAGTGGAGGCCATAAGAATATTGGTACTCACACCAACGTTTGATCATAAATTTATTACTGTTGTCATTACACAGAAATTCGTGCCTCGATTGTCCCATGAGTCTCTCATAAATCAAGTGACTGACTGGCCAATCGCGGTGCTTCTTTTCTGGGACTTGGCAAGACACTCAACAGCTGCTATTGTTGGCGAGTCATTTGGGATCGTAGGAAAAAAGGGCTATATATTATGAATTTGGACTTGTCCTTTAAAGACATTAGTACGGTAACTGGTTGAAACACAAACCAGACAACCATCAACAAATGGGAGCAACATTTCTTACGTTTCTTCAAAGGGGTGCTGAGAGATAAATCATTTAGTAGCTTTTATGTGTGCAATTCGTAATGAGAATATGTTAAACTAACAATTATTTTTATGCTTTATGGTCAAGGTTTGGGCCATGGTAATACCTCCACCGTGTTCGCACAATACAGCCGGTTCTCATACCACAAACTACCACAACAGTGGTACCGTCTTTGTGTCTCTACTCTGTGTGGTATAGGTGCGGAGCAGACAAGCGGCCTACATCTTATGTGCATTTGCCAACAACATTTACCCGTCGTAGGTTTTGTGGTGATGGTGGTGTTTTCGGATCTTGTTCTCCCTCTCGCTGCTGTAGGAGTCTCTCTTCCTGCGCTTGCGGCTCTCCACTCTCTCCTCCCACCGGTGCTCATTAAGCCATAGACCTGGAGAACACATCCTCTTGGACTGACGCATCTGAAAGAGATACAAAACATATACGTTTAAATAAAATTAAAAAAAAAAAAAAAACAGCGGAGACAGCATAGAAATGTGTACTCTAACAATTTGACTAGCCAGGTCGCACCTCCACCTGTTAACCCATTTCGACCGACATTGTAGATTCTACAAAACATTCGCTCTGAAAGAACAAATTAGCCAAGATTTGTGCTGCAAGCTCACAATTTTCCCCAAAATTAGCAGACGGGATGTGACGTGACACCAGCTATTTTTCAATGAAAACTTAAAGTACCACAAGTAGAGTACAGAAGTTTAATGTAAGACTAAATTTTAAAATGCAATTTCTTCTCAAATGTTAAATATTAAAGGGTTTTAAAAAATATATAGAAAATCTGTATATTGATACACATCATATTCTGGTCTCTACATTGTTATACTATGTGACATTACAAGCAATCGGCCTTTTCTTATTTTTAGAGAAGGCAAGCTCTAGACTGCAGCGTCAATATTATTATGGTGTTCTATAGTCATGTCCTTCCCTCCACCGCATTAGACTACTGTACCACCTACCACCAGTAGGTGTCCTACCAGTTTCACTTGGTTAACTTCTTATGTAAACAAGGCAGTTGTAGTGCCTATTATTGACTTGCATGAACTGTACCCGTTACGCAAACTGTCAATAAAAAAAATCCAATCAATAATCGAATAGAATGAAGGTAGGTGACAAACGGACCAACAATGAAGGCAGCCAATAACTTAAAAAAAAAATGCACTTAACACTGAAATAAACACAAACTGCACGATTGTTGATGTATTAAAAATAATAGTTTGACGCCAAGATTCTCTTTCCATTGTTAACTGTATGCTCTGTATGCTCCAGATGTAACTCTTGAGAGTGTAAAAATGAAACCAAATGGACCCTTGCGGGTCGATTTGGTTTCATTTTTACACTCTCAAGAGTTAAAATATTCATCATCTGAATTAGCACTATTTAATTAAGAAGTCTAATCTGTTTTGTTCGCAAAAATCCAGCCTGGAATTGTGAACAAAACCAAAAGGATTCTTTAGTTTTAGGTCTTTGGGGCTAAGATGTCACCAAATGGTCCGTGGCTCAAATGCTGAATAAATGGTGGTCCCTGAGATGAAAAGGGTTGAAAACCCCTGCCATAGAGGCCTAGTCCCAGTAGTGGCAAACCTCAGTCCACGTCATTCACAACAATGGAATTTAGCTCGTAGCTAATTCAAGCGAACGGCAAATTAAAACATAAATAGACATAACGACACATGTAATAATAATAAAGAAATGAAACCAGAACGTGATTTTATTTGCGCCAAGTTTCACACAGCACGTGCGTCATAAAACAGCTAAACAGACCATTAAAAACTAAAGTGCACATTTTGTCCCTTTCCATTCCATCCATGTTGTTCCGTCCATTAGCACGAGACAGTTTGGCAGCAGTCGGTAGCAGTCATTTAGTGCCCGAGCTGCGACATTAAGCGGTCAGAAACTGATTAGGGACAAACTGGAGTTGGAAATACATTGTTTTTTAACCAGGGCAGCGTAAATAACGGCTATTTAAGGACCATGTGTGCAAGATGACAACAACTAAAAGCCTCTGTAGTGTTTATACAATGTAGTATGAAAGGGATTTAAGACCATTCAAGCTGAAGGATGTTGAGTTAGTGCAGGGGTTTTCAACAGGTGGTCCGGGGACCACCAGTGGTCCCTGAGAGGGTTCCAGGTGGTCCCCAGCTAAGTTGGTTAACCAAATGTAACTCTTGAGAATGTAAAAATGAAACCAAATGGACCCTTGCGGGTCCATTTGGTTTCATTTTTACACTCTCAAGAGTTAAAATATTCATCATATAAATTAGCCCAAGTCTACACAACTAGAAGATTAATGGTCACTTGGGTCTGTATGTTAATTTGCCTGTTTTGTTTCCCAAATCCAGCCTGGAATTGTGGACAAAAGCAAAAGAAATCTTTAGTTTTGGGATCTGTGGGGCTAAAATGTCATCAAATTGTGGTCCGTGGCTCAAATGCTGAATAAATGGTGGTCCCTGGGGTCAAAAAGGTTGAAAACCACTGAGCATTTCTGCCTACTTTAGGTCCAAGACTTGTCCCTATTTGTTGTCTCCATTGTCAATGGAAGTCTATGTAGAAGAGCCTCCATTGGACTGACCCCATGAAATGAACGGAGTTCGCGTAACTCTGTCTATACTCCAAGGCTCTGCTCAGTAAGTGAGTGAAGCTAACTAGCTTCAGCTCAACTCACACCGTTTAAATGTTGTACAATATTCTAGCACTTTAACGTCTCAAAACATGCCTTACCTTCGACAAACAATGATGCGGCCGACGTTCAATGAACGTAGAATATGCGATATTACACGGTAAATCGAAGTATGGAACAAGAATAAATATAAATTAACAAACCAACAAACGGTTCGAAAATAATAATGGCGACCAGCGAGTGAGACAAACGTCTTAAAAATGGCGACCGTCGTTACGTTGGTTCTTCTCTGGAATGTGGTGGAAGCTTCCTTTCTTCTTCATGCCAGTGTTGCCAACAGCCAAAATCCAAAATGCACGAGTGGCACTTCCAAAATGCACTAGAATGCGCTAGATGCTTGCCTGGAAGGGAATATGACCATTAAATGACCATTAATCTTCTACATTCTCTAGTTGTGTAGACTTGGGCTAATTCACACTCTTGAGGGTGTAAAAATGAAACCAAATGGACCCGCATCATTTTTACGCATTTTTACCCCCAATTCACCAGCAAAAAAACACTAGATTTTCCGCCAGGAGTTTTTCACTAATTTTGGCGATAGGGGGGTCTGGAAAAGAGCTAAATATAGTGACAAATGCGTCAAGTTGGCAACACTGTATTCATGCAAACACACGACGTCATTCTGTTGGGTGCTCTGTTGACTGACTCCGCCCAGTGCAGTATAGAGAGACAGTTACGCAAACTCCGTTCACTTCATAGAGACACACGGAGACTACAAATTTCACGCCCCCAAATGAAACAGCGGCTACCCAAAGGGTTCGTTAGAACAGGGTATTCCAGCGGTCAATGCAATCCCTGCAATCCCTGTCACAAAATACCGTAATTTCACTAATTTATTACTGAGGCTGTAGCACTTTATTCTGTGTTCTGATGACGTGTAAAATAAGATTTATTTATCCTTATTACTGTCACACACCTGCCATCTGAATATACAGCCCACAATGTACTATAATATACTCCATCAGAAATTCACATGTACTAGCATTATAAATCTCAAGTTAATGTGGTCGCACAGTATATACGTCATGGTCCCATCCCTTGAGATTTTCAATACTCAGATATATTAGCTGTGTTTTGTTTCATATGCTATGTATTTGTTTATAATGATCCAAACGGCATTTTACAAGACTAGTTAATACTCCTCTGCATAATTCACTATGGTAGTTGAAAATGTCAGTATATGTCACTCCTCCAAATATAGCTGGCTTATTTTCCCAATTAATCAGCCACATTTATTAATACAACAAGCTGACAACAGTAAAACAACTGTCAGAGCTCCGAGGTAGGTAAAACATAATAATAAGCTGTGACATGTACCAAATATAGACATGAATGAACAAAGTCTGTCGGGATTGGTGTGTATTGTTGAGAATTCGACTCTTCAAAGTCGGCGATTGTAGCCTCGTAAAGACAGTGACGTCATTTAAAAGCGACAGGTTCTCTGGGTCTGCAGTCTCCTCTCTGCTCTGTTAGCATTATGGGTAACTAATTCAAGTGGTAAATTAAATGTGAAACACGACCTCTATTGAGAAAAAACAACAACATGTGTTGAG
This sequence comes from Benthosema pterotum, assembly GCA_039105355.1. Classification (NCBI taxonomy): domain Eukaryota; kingdom Metazoa; phylum Chordata; class Actinopteri; order Myctophiformes; family Myctophidae; genus Benthosema; species Benthosema pterotum. Next base: position 1,052,329 of record CM076984.1, on the reverse strand, counting down.
AAAGACTTCATACATTTGGAATCATATTTTTATTCAAATCAATATAGTCTTCTGTTCATTTCATATTGTTTTAAGGGTAGGCTAACTACAGTGGAATTTCAGTGGACTTCAGTGGGCTGCCGGCAGTCCCCCTTTCTGACGTACCCTCTTGCGTCTCGCCTGTTGCTAAGGGACAAACTGGAGTTGGGAAATGTATTGCTTTCAACAACAATCATTGACGCTGGGCAGTTGCCTGAGTCCATTTCTGCCTAGTTCAGGTCCAGGACTTGTCCCTATTTGTTGTCCCTATTCTCTATTCAAGTTTAAGTAGAAGAGCCGCCATTGAACTGGCCCTGTGAAGTGTACGGAGTTGTCATAGCTCTGTCTATACTCTATGGCTCTGGTGCTCTCATCTCGCAGCATGGGGCTAGCTCTGATCATGGCCTCTAGGGCCTACTTAGATTTTTTTATTTATTTATTTTATTTTTTATTTTTTGTGAACATTACTTACCGGTATTTTGTAATGTTATTGTACTTTAGAATAGTGGACTGGACACGTTGCGCAAGTGTCGACAATAGCTTGTTGAAACCAATGTATTTCCAACTCCAGTTTGTCCCTATTCTGGCTGCATCAAGCAGCCCGCGTGCAGGTTCTGTCTGACCCCTCAATGCCATGCCTGCCCTCAACTCTTTTACTTGATGACTCTGACCACTAGCAGGCTCCAGAGCTGAGCGGGGCATTGTGGGTACTTTGGAATGGCGGCGCCCTTGGCTTCAACAGTGCGCCTGCTATCGCCCATATCCGTCCACAAATATATGCTTATCTGACCAAGGAATTTTTTTATTTCTATACATTTAAAGCGTCATCTTTCTCGTCTCCAAAGGGACCATATGGGAGCATAATTTGCCTTAAGTGATACTGAAGTATAAACGTGCCAAACAAAGATGTCGGAGCAACAACAGGTGAGCAGCAGCAGCGCCGGTGCTGCTGCTGGAGCGACACTGACCAGACGGGACGTCATTGAACTGCTGGCGCAGAACTTCGACCGTCTGCCGGACCTGGACCAGAAACTGTTCCACTACGGCCCGCTCTACCTGTCCGGGAACAGCTCGTTCTCGGGGCTCATCGCCAACAGCCTGTACCGCCGCGTTCTGAACGTCACGCAGGCCCACATCTCCTCCAGCCTGCCCATGGCCGTCATTCCCTTCCTGACCACCATGGCCCTGTACCAGGTAGGCCCAGGGCCAGGGGTGTAGTGGAGGGGGGACGCGGGGGGACGGCGTCCCCCCACTTCTCACATCTAAAATATTTTATATACAGGGGTGTAGTGGAGGGGGGACGCGGGGGGACGGCGTCCCCCCACTTCTCACATCTAAAATATTTTATATACAGGGGTGTAGTGGAGGGGGGACGCGGGGGGACGGCGTCCCTCCACTTCTCACATCTAAAATATTTTATATACAGGGGTGTAGTGGAGGGGGGACGCTGGGGGACGGCGTCCCCCCACTTCTCACATCTAAAATATTTTATATACAGGGGTGTAGTGGAGGGGGGACGCGGGGGGACGGCATCCCCCCACTTCTCACATCTAAAATATTTTTGGGTCTGAAAAAAAAAAAATCATTAGCATGGTGAAATACATCTTGATGACATCATCAAGATGTATGGTATTTGAATGCCTTAATGAAATGAACAAGTTGGCCACTATTGTAAACAAGTGTATGCTTAACTAGTGTGTCCAATCAGCTTTTTCAGATTTGATGCAGTTGTACTTGAATTGTACTGTAATTCTCCAAGCTGTTATCAGTTTTGCAGCAGTGTGTACTTGACTTGTACTGTAACTCTCATCTCTGTTAATAAAAATTTCATTCATTCATTCACCATGTTAATGAGTTTCCTTTTTTCTGAGAGCGTACAAATGGAACCAAATGGACCCGCTAGGGTCCATTTGGTTCACATTTGTACGCTCTCAGAAAAAAAAAATGGGGGGAATTCCCCTTTAAGAGGCGTCCCCCCCACTTCTAAAAGTACCACTACAACACTGCAGGTAGCCGTGACCCAGCCGCTCATGTCCGGGGACCTGAACTGCCCGACGTGCGTCTGGCTCCGCGGCGCGCTGGTGGGCGTGGCGGGCGGCGGCGTCTACCCGCTGCTGCTGGCCCTGCCGGTGAACGCCGGCCTGGCGTCCCGCTACCAGACGGCGCCGCTTCCCGAGAAGGGCAACGTGCTGCGCTTCTGGAGCGAGGTGTCCCGACCCATCCTGAGGAAGATGGGCCCCGTGTTCCTGCTGCAGGCGCTGTTCGGAGCCTACCTGGGCAACAGACATTTTGAGTCCTATATGAAGCTCAATCAAATGACATTCGGCCGAAATGAGGACTTAGGAGATTAAAACAACGCGTGTCGTGTGTGTGTGTGTGTGTGTGTGTGTGTGTGTGTGTGTGTGTGTGTGTGTGTGTGTGTGTGTGTGTGTGTGTGTGTGTGTGTGTGTGTGTGTGTGTTTAAATAAACCTGATGCATCTGCCTGTAACGAATGCGTTGATACGTTTTATTTATTGCGCCTGGCAAAATGCATGCAACATTTAAATGTACAACAGTGTAAATGTAAACAAGTGACATCTCCATGTCAATTATTCAACAAAAATGTGTTATATTCATAATATTTGCCTCTGCCCTTAAATGTTAATGCAATGAGTACTCAAATTCTCCCAGAATAATGGGAAAATTTGAGTACTCATTGCATTAACATTTCCAACAGACTACATGGCTAGCCTGGCTAAAACCAGACTGTATCAGCCGTTGGCTGGAAAAATTAATCCTGTCAGCAGATTGGTCTGGAATAGCTCAATTGTAGAACCATTTCCTACTCCAGAAAATTGAGGTGGCCAAGGACACAGTATTCAAATATGTTTACATACTGTGTCCTTATCAGCCCCCCCAATTTTCCTGAGTAGGAAATGGTTCTACAATTGAGGTATTCTATTGCAGACCTCCTACAAGGGGTTCTAGGAGGGGGCCATAGGAGAGGACAGGGAGGGAAGCCAATCCCCTGTGTAATCAGGTCGAAAATCAAAAAGGAAAAATAAACTTGATTGCAGTATACGTACAGTAACATAATTGTAATTAGTAAGATTTACATTGCACTCATTGGAATATCTATTTTAATTCTAGGTGACAAAATTAGCTAGTTTATCCCTAATGTGTTAAAGGTTTATATGCAGTTAATATATGAAGAGGTGCATGATTAATAGGCATTAAACATTTGTTGGCAATGTTTTATTAAAACATCTTTGTCACCTTGAGTTGCAGTTTGACATCTCTAGAACCTAAACTTACCTGGGGAATGTGTTACAGAGAAAGCAAGTCTATCAGTAAAGATCAGGGAAAGGGTAGTTAACAAAACCAGTTTGTCCATAGGGAAATGTGCTTCTTGACCCTTTGTGTCCTGAACGCATTTTGGTGTTTTATCTGTTGAAAAATAGCAGATCAACAAGCTCATGTCGCGCCACCGAGTGGCGCGACATGAGCTTGTTGTTCTGCTATTTTTGAAAAATTGTGAAAATGTGCTGCAAATCTCTGAATGTGTTATTTTGGAAGCAAACATTTTTAACTCAAATGTTTGCATCTGGGGGATCCATAGAACAACATGTTTTCAGATGGGGGGTCTGCAGCCAAATATGGATAATTCTGGTGGTCCTTGGCTTGAAATATGTTGAGCATCACTGACACAGGAACATGGATTTTTCAGAGAAACTAGAATCTGTCAGAATCTAGCATCAGAAACTAGAAACTGGTCAGAAACTAGAATCAGGTGTCAAATAGAATATATTCTTAGATTTGCGCATCATTTTTCACAATTTTTCAAAAATAGCAGAACAACAAGCTCATGTTGCGCCACTCGGTGGCGCGACATGAGCTTGTTGATCTGCTATTTTCGAATAGCTAAAACACCAAAACGCGTTCAGGACACAAAGGGTTGAGAGGAAACACTGACATCAAACAATCCTTGCAAATTACACCAGCTGACCTTTTTTTTCTTTCTTTTCTTTAGTTCTTTAAAAGAAAAAAAAAATGCATATAATGTAATTACAAAACTCCAAGGTCCTTATCCCAAACCCTCCTTCGGGTTTCAGAAGAATCACAACAAAACTGGCAAAAAAAAAAGAATGACCCACAAAACAATAAATGACACATTTCAAGTCAGAGGAATCTCAATTGTAATCACAACCAGTCAATCATCATATTATGGCACAACTGACATCTCTCTCTCTCTCTCTCCACCAGTACAACGAAAGATAAAGGTTTTCATAAATACCTCTGGCTTGTCCGAATAACATATTGCCTAATACAGTCTTTCATTTAATATCGGTCCAGAGGTTCATAACTTTCAATGAAAAGTTTGTTTTACAGTAGACTTCACACTTTCCAGTCTTTCCCATAATGCCCCTTTAAAACCAGTGGTGGAAAAGTACCTTTACTCAAATACCGTAGGCCGGTGGACGTGGTTACGTTTTTCGCCAAAGACCCACAACAGAAATTTGATGTCTCCCTGTGACCCAACGTAGGACTCCAGAGTGTGGAAAAAAGGAAATGGTTTTACATGAGAAATCAGTAGGTGAACCACAATTGGGTCTCGAACAGTGCTGTAGGGCAGTGTAGGTTACACTTTACTGTAAGTAAAAAAATAATTTAATAATAATAAATAATTAAGCAAAATCAGCACCACCACTACCAGCAACAACATTGAAGGTTTCATGACATTTTCTTTTTATGATCTCAATTACACCCAGTAAATCTGAACTTTTCTGTGGACTGTCTGTGTTCCACAAGTTTTCTATGTGGTTTGGAAGGCTTTTCAACTGCAATAAAAATTTCAAGGTTTACTTTGGTACTGGGTTTCCAAGAATACTTTCATGCCAATACCTTTGTGTTTTAAAAAGTATTTACCGGTAGTTCAGTCTTTATGTATTAAAGCAGGGCTTTTACTTGTAAACATGCCTACATCCTGGTAGTGCTACGATTGCATCGGGATCGGAATACCTTTTCCACCACCGTTTGAAACACTGCCTGTACCCCTTATCCATCTCCATGAACCTCTTTCCCTTTACTACGTTGTATTTACTAAGAATTAACTCATGTAAACTGACTTAACCCACTGAACATATTGAAAAAATGGGTAGAGCACGGTTTTACACAGACATCTAGCTGTGTGTCTCCCTGTAACCAGAGCCATAAAGTTTGACTCAAGATTTACAAGCATTGGGCATTTGTTAGATAACCTATTTTTATGAATATTTAAGAAAGAAACAGGTCTTTCTCCCCCAGATTCTTTTTTCTTTTTTAAATGTTCAAATACTGTAATGGAAAACAGGCATATTTTGGAAATAGTTCAGACGGTGATTAATCATGATTAAATTAATTTTGAAGCTGTGATTGATTTGATTAAATGTTTTAATCATTCAACAGCCCTACCATTTACATTATTCAACTAGCTGATCTGTCCTCAACATGCGTTGAGCTTGTAGATCGGCTTCAAATAGCCAATCCACAAGCTCACAGCGTGTTGAGGACAGATCTCATTCAAAAAATGTTTTCCAAAAAAAGCAAATAAAATAATGAGGGGAAAATATGGCCAGGTATAAGGAGTAAGGCAGTGAAGACAATAGGGCCCCTATAACCCCAATAACATGCAATCCATTATGCCATTCCTACTTCATATTCATTAAAAAGAAAGCGAAAGAGTAAAAACTATGCATCTGTCGGCACAGAAATCTTCATAAATATATACGGACAACTGAACATCAGTCGGAGGGATTAAGCTTCCTGAACAGTAGGAAGATGTAAGAGGGGACAGTACAACATGGGGTCAAAGGTCTCTATGTACAATACGACTGGCCTTGCTCCCAACACGATTGTTTTATTCTATTATTATTATTATTATTATTGTTCTAATGGCACGGTTCATTTACACATCATTTATCGAGCAGAGCCGTCTCTCCACTTTCATGCCCGCGGCCCACTCATATTCCTCAGACTTCCACTTTAAATCATAAATGAAATCATTTTGGAAAAGTCTAAGAGGAAAATGAATGGGGGAATTTATTTCGGGGCCATGGTCAGGGCAGGACTGCGCAGCTCTATAGCAGTGGTTTTCAACCCTTTTCATGTATAGAGAAGAGTAAATACTGCATCTCACACACTCTAAAAATACACAAGAAAGCAAATTAAATAGAAAAACTATGCTACTATATGGGTAATCACTTGATACACAGTAAAACCTCTCAGTAGCAGTTGCAGTTCTCAGATTCTTAGATATAAATTAACACTAGGGATTTTACTGTGTACAGACAGTTTTACACACAAGCGCGCGCGCACGCACACACGCACGCACGCACACACACACACACACACACACACACACACACAGGGACGTGGATTAAAACATAGATAAAGTAAGTTAAATAAGAGCTCGGTTGGTCACTTCACATCATTGTTAAGTCTTATTTACAGTACTATTCAGAACAAAGATAAAAATAAAAAAAAGAAAAATAAACACGCGCACACACACAAACAAGGCTTTGGAAAGGAGAGAAATAGAAAAACAACAATATAACAATATAAGTAGCATCTGGGAGGAATCTTCTCCTGTAACTGTATGTTCCATCATAGTAAACATATTCTCCACAGAGTAAACACAGATGTATGTATCCTCCTCCTCCATAAGTGTAATCCGATTCAAAACATTACAGAGGCATTTCGCTTCTGTGTCCATATAGCTTATAGATACAAAAAAAAATGTTTTGATCGCCCACCCCGCAGTTTGTGTGAATCTGATGAATCCCGTTCATCATTCTTTTTTTTCCCTCCCCGCTCCTTCGTTTCTGTTTTTTTGTTTCGTTTTGTTTTTTCGTCTCAACTTCATAGAAAAAAACACCTAAGTACCAGCTTGGTTCCTTCACAGTTCATTATAGTGCAATGAGTCCAGGTGCGTTCCCTCTCTCCCCTCGCTGCCGCCAGGGCTAGCTTTAGCTGCCACAGAGGGCTTCATGTTTTCCCCAGGACGTTGGACCTGGTGGTGACCACAGACAGACAGACAGACAGACAGAGAGACAGGTCAGGTTTGAAAAAGACCAACGACGACCGTGTGAGATACTCGCCATTGACAGTCTGCGTGCCCTTGCAGCAGAGCTACGTCGCACGTATCATTATGAAAAATGGTTATGACCGATGCCGCCTTGGTTGATCAACGTCACGCTATGTCACTCACCGTCGCTGATTTGATACAATCTCAATGATAACAGCAGTGAGCAGCGACCGCATATTCCAGTCAGAACGGACCAAAATAAAGGACGGACGAAAATCGCTGGCAGTGGCTAGCTAAAAAAATATGAAGAAGGGCTGGCACTGAGAGTGTTCTAGTTGATATCGATGATATTGATTAATATTGTTGTCCAGAGTTCCGTGGTGTGAGTTTTGCTCTGGTCTTGGTGAAATATGAAGTCGTTCCGGTCGTTTTATAGGGGTCACGAGAGCCACGCAGTAGTAAAAAAAGAAAGAAAGGAAAAAATAATAATTATGTAATTTGTATTGTTGACCCATTTCTAAAATATCAGCATTCCCCTACGCCCAAAAAGTAATTCCATGTGATGATAGGTATTTTAGAAACAATTCAACAGTAGAAATGTTAATTGTGAACTATCCCTTTAAAATTTTAAAATAAGGTGCATGGTGTGTCTCACCTAAGTGCTTTCCACCTGTCCTTCTCCACCTGGTTTTCTGGACTCTCGCTCTCATAGGATGCAAGATACAGTCCTAGACAAGAGAAGATCAGAGAAGACGCCTTGATATGAGGACGTATTAAGACAGACATTAAGACTAAAATTGCCTTCTAGGACGATAGCATAGCAAAACGGACGTGCAAATGGCACGAAGTGAGCTGGTACATCTGCTAGTTTTGAAAACCACTTTTCTAAATCCTGTGAGCTAGCGGAATGAGGTATTCTTTCTCACCGTCCTCACTAAAGATAGGAGCGGTGTGGAGGTAGTGTAGGATAGCTCTGTCCTGCTCGAACGGGCACTCCACCCGTTTCCACGTCATGAACTCCCCGACCTGCCGGGCCAGCTCCACAAATTTCTGGGAAGAACAAAAAAAGAGTCAGTGCTTAAAAAAATACAGCTGTCAGCATATGCTGTGTGTAATTTTGTCACTGTCTGGCAACAACTTTCTTTGGATCCTCGAACTGTCTGCCACCACCTCTCTCCTTCTCATATAATCGAAAATATACTGGTATAAAGTCATATTACCAACTCTGATGAGGTGGTACTGCTTTGTTTTATATGAAATTCAACTATTTTTTGTGCATTTTTGGTGCTCCCATGTGTGTTTTCTATCGCCATGTGTGTTTCTATCTCAGGAACAACTCGTTTGTTTTCGGCTACATGATGATGTCATCAATACGCCTACTGTCAGTGTAATATTGACAATATCAGTCACCAGAAAAAAGATGGGCTGTTTTTGAATAATCTGTCATGGTTAAAATGAGTGAGAGTGTTTTAAGTTATAATGGGTTTATATAGAAAGGAGCTGGAGGCGCTAAAATGAACATTAAATATCTAAATACTGAAAGGAGTAACTTCTAAACTGTCTGGAGTGTTGACATCAGACTGAGTAGACCACAGAACGAACAAAAGTTTTTTGAAAGTGGAATATCCCTTTAAACCTTCTCACCTCAAAGTTGACATGGCCGTTAGGCAGGCGATTGGCACATCCCTCGTTCAGGAAGTAAATGTCTTTGATCAGCAGGCTGAAGAATGGAATGACAATCTGAGGAGGACAGCAGACAGGCACTTTCACTTTTGTTTCTGCAGTGGTTCAGCCATAAACCATGTGCCACGCCCCCAGCTTTTGAGACAGCTGGATCACTGCTGAACCGAAAGTGAAAGTGTGAGTGTTAACTCACTACTGACATGGTGGGTAGGTGAACTTGCATTTGACCCATTAGCCCCATTATAAGGCTATTTTGGGAGAGGGGGAAACAGGCATTAAGGAGTGTACAAGAACAAATTAAGTGCAAATAAAGATAAGAAAAAAAACGTTTGGTGTGCAATTCTCCTTTAAGTGTGGCGGTACTGCCGGGTCCTTACCCGCTCCCTGTTGCTGTTGGCGGTCTGAGAGCGATGGGCGGCGCCCCTCAGCGCCGTTCGGTAGTTGTAGAAGTTCCCGGTGGGATCCATCTGGTGCTGTTGGAACACAAAAAAAACAACAACAACAACGTTGGACTTGGACTTCGTGTTTCTGACCCGACAGCATGTCTCCCAGACAGTGACATTAATTCGTTTATATATTTACTATACCTCCAGAATGAAGAACTTGGCAGTCTTGGCTTTGCTCCAAGTCTTCTTCAGCCTTGAGACAGGGCTCATGTTCATCCCAGCTTCGGAAGGGGAGGAAAAAAAAAAGTATTCCACGTCAGTACAAGATCCTGCAGATCGGTAGGGGGAAACACGGCGGTACGAACATCTCTATGGCAGAGGTTTTCAACAGGTGGTCCGGGGACCACCAGTGGTCCCTGAGAAGGTTCCAGGTGGTCCCCAGGCTAAATGATGGAAAGTTGGTTAACCAGATGTAACTCTTGAGAACGTAAAAATGAAACCAAATGGACCCTTGTGGGGTCCATTTGGTTTCATTTTTACACTCTCAAGAGTTAAAATATTCATCATCTGAATTAGCACCACTTAATTGAGAAGTTTACACTGTTTTGTTTGCCAAATACAGCCTGGAATTGTGGACAAAACCAAAAGAATTCTTTAATTTTAGGTCTTTGGTGTGAAAATGTCATCAAATAGTGGTCCGTGGCTCAAATCCTGAATAAATGGTGGTCCCTAGGATGAAAAAGGTTGAAAACCCCTGCTCTATGGCACAAAAAGACCAAAGCTCCGAACCTCCCAAAAACGAACAAAGTTTGATTACTCCTCGATTTGGGGCCTGTGATGACACATCTCTTTGCAACCTATTTTGTTAGTTTTAGTTTACTGTGACCAGTGTTGGGCAGTAACTGAATAAATATGACATATTACTGTAAAAATATTAGGTATTATTACCTTTTCCAGCAAAAGTAAAGATATTACTCTTCTAAAATGGGTTTTATATTACTCTGCCAAAACATGACTATAAACTTTTGAGCTTGTTCTTGCATGTGAAAACAGAACGTATTTACAAGCTATTAACAGATAACAACAACAAGAGATGCATTGTAGTTTGTAGATCCGAATCCACTGCAGCATTCTGCACACACAACCTAAACTACAACTTATAGCAGTTGTCACTAAACAGATTGTGTTGTACATCTCTATTCCTTCGAGGGCATGAGGGGGAACCTGGGGAATTTGTAATATGTAATATATTATCTGATTCTAGTAATTAGTAAAGTAATTTTATTACTTTTTCTCAGGGGTCGTAAGTAATATTGCCCCATACTGACTGACTGTGACTCATTGTAGAAAACGCATTGCGTTGTCCTCGGCCTGGGGAACTGTAGGAAGTTTGGGAGGTTGTCTACAATGGGCAGTGCCAAATTCTATTGGTCAACATTTGCCAGCACAATGCAAACCTCGTGGGGTTGTCAGAAACCATGTCACACTAGACGACGAAATGGACCCTTGCGGGTCCAGTTGGTTTCATTTTTACGCTCTCAAGAGCTACAAATATTCCTCCTCTGAATCAGCCCAAGTCTGCACAACAAGAGAATGTAGCAGATTAATGGTCATTTTCATCTGCATGTTTGACTGTTTTGTTTCCAAAATCCAGCCTGGAATTATGGACAAAAGAAATCTGTAGTTTTGGGTCTGTGGGCCTAAAATGTCCTCAAATTCTGAATAAATAGTGGGCCCTGGTGTCAAAAAGGTTGAAAACCCCAGCTCTACAGCACTGCCACTCAGAGTAAATCCCCAGTGTCCTTTAAAACTGGCCTGAAGCGTATTGTATTGAAACGGAGTGACTTACAGATGATGGCCATGAGGGAGTTGAAGTTTCCGATGTTGAAACATTCCCTCGCCACGTCGATGAAGAACTCAATGACCTGGGCTCTCTGCTTCTTTTTCGCTGGCTGGAAACACAAGACACGGAGTGGACATTAGAGGGAAGTGTAAGTAGCACAATCTCGTCATGTTATCGGGACACTTGCCCGACACATTTGCCCGTTTTGGTAATGGTAATCTGCATGGTAATCTGCTGTGCAGGTTTATTATTGAAGGCTTCATTTCTGTGGACTGATTTTACATTTCATAGGGCTCATTTAAATCAGTGCAGATTTAGAAGAAGAAAAAAACATTTTCAGTAATGAGATTTGTTTTTCCTGGCCTTAAGCCCTGGATAACTGGACAAATACTTCCAAGAAAGGATATTTTATAGGATTATTCAAGCTTTTCGTACAGCTGTTGGTGTAATTTGGCGTTGTTTACTACGGACAGAGATAGCACATTTGTGTTTAGATGTATGGGCTGGCAGCGGCAAATTGGGTCTAGTTACCACCCTTGCCAAGATGGCCGAGGCCTGCATAAATTCAGCGAGCTTGTTCAGTCTGAATGCAGCAGTACACGATCCTACCAGGCCTCTCTCTGTACCAGAGAGCGCAATAGCAGATAACCGTCAGTAGGGGGAGCTGACACACTGTGAGTTCTACTGCTCAATTTCAGGTACAGGTTTCAGGTACAATGCCAATCAATATTGTAAATTTATCCATTATTTCTTTCAACCTGGCATCCCATTCATTTATTTCACAAATCATGTAGTCATGTAGACAGAGTCATGTAGACATTTTCAAAATAAATTAAAGTCAAATGAAAAACTCTGTTTGATGTGTGACATTAACTGAGTGAGATATTAGATAAAGTGAGATATTAATCAATTCATTACTCCACAGTCTTTTACAGCGTATGGCGTCCTAAGATTATATTAATTCACGGTAAAAATTGACCATGTTCGAATGCCCCGCCCCCCTGCCAAATGAGATAAAATACCTAAAACTAAACGAAGCAGCAACTGAGGGAAAAAAACAATATCATTCATCTTTTACTTTGTAACAACCTAAAACATGAACCTTGGTTTGAAAAAGCTAAAACAAAGTTGTCCTTTAAAGGGGAATTCCACAGATTTTCGACATTTTTTCTGAGAGCGTACACATGCAACCAAATGAACCCTTGCGGGTTCATTTGGTTCCATTTGTACACTCTCAGAAAAAAGAAGCTTGTATCTCTGCTATTTTTGAAAAATCGCGAAAACGTGGTGCAAATCTTTGAATATTATGTTATCCAGAAACTAGAAATCTAGACTCTCACCATGCAGATCTCAGTGGCCACCAAATAACACAGTCTGTTGAACCAGCGGACGTACGCTTCCAGGTTAGTAGTCTTCTTCTTCTGGTCACTGAAACATGGCTGCTAAGGACACACACACACACACACACACACACACACACACGCGCGCACACACGCACACACACACAGACATGTTACCGGTAAGTAAGATATTGATGGAAGTGCTACTGCAGGGGCTACTTATGTTCTTAATTACAGAAGGACTAGATCGGTGTTTTTTAACCGGTGATCCGGGGACCACCAGTGGTCCCTGAGAGGATTCCAGGCGGTCCCCAGGATAAACGATGGACAGTTGGTAACTGTCCATATAGCTCTGTAACATAGAGCTCTGTATAGCTCTTGAGATTGTAAAAAAAAATCCATTTGGTTTCATTTGGTCCATTTGGTGTCATTTTAACGCTCTCGAGAGTTCATTTATATTTAAACATCTGAATTACTAAATTCACCTACACAGTTAGAAAATGCAGAAGAATTGTTATTTTGACCAACGTTTGGCCAGTTTATCTCTCCTAAATTGTGGAGACAAACTCGAAAATCCTCAGTTTTGGGTCCGAGAGACTAAACTCAACATCAAGTTGTGGTCCTCTGTGGCTAAAATGCAGAATAAACAGTGGGCCCTGGTATGAAAAGGGTTGAAAACCACTGGACTAGATGGATGACACAGAGAGAGAGATGTCACAGCTTAGAAGAAAGCAACAGTTAATAATGTAATTACAAGGAGCCGAGTAGAAAGCAGCCGATCCAGGGGAGGATGTAACATTTCCCAATTGGGAGGGAAGAAGAAAATGGTATGGATGCGGCCGCACCCATACCATTTTCGGTTACAGGACTTTTATTTGTCAAGTAAAGCATCAATAATAACATCAGTTGTTGTTGAAGTTTCACCAGACACGCAGCATGAATAAAGCTAAAGGTCTGACTCAGAGAGTTTTCTGTTTTCAATGATGAAATGCTGTTGGTTTACAGTACTAGCCCTATTTGACCCAGACATATTTCTACTTGGGAAAAAAAAAAAGTTTCAACCTTACTACTAGGTTGTACTACCATGATCTATTAAAAAAAAAAAAAAAAACATTTTTTTGAAAAATATTTCATTTATGCTAATTAATTAATTAGTAATAATAAATTATATATATATATATATATATATATATATATATATATATATATATATATATATATATATATATATATATATATATATATATATATATATATATATATATATATATATATATATATATAAGTATATATTTGGGATATCTTTTAATGTAATGAATGTACATGTTCTACACATTCTAATAATCACAAAAATATATTTATTGCAGTCATTTTACATACTTTTATTAGGGTTAAAGGCTAAAGGTCAAAGGTTAAAAATCATCAAAAATTGCACTAAGTCCAGAGATTAATTGAAGAGGCTAATTGCACCCTCTGCAGGGTATCGTTATGCAAATATCATAACCAACTGCAATGAAATTAAACAATCAACCTCAACCATGATATTTAGGTGAAAAATAACAAAACAAATATATATTTTTTATATAATTAGGTTAATAATTAGGTTAATAATTAGGTTTAATGTTGCTAAAAAGCAACATTGTTTCTTCTAGGGCGAGGTACACTATGGCTGTAGCTCCCAAACGTTTTAAAGAGATAATTCAGATTGTCTGAAGTTAAGCCGTATCAAATGCTTGCCATTGATATAGTGGTTGCTACTGTGTTAATTGATGTCATTGTCCAGAGTCCCGTGGAGGGAGTTCTGCTCTGGTTAAGTAGTTAAAGTAGCAGTAAAAGTAAATGAAATCGGACAACTTATGTAATTTGTATTCTTAAATTACTGAAATATTAGCACCACCTTTCGAACTGCCACAAAAAACATAGTTCCATGTGTTAAAGTGGACAAAAAATAAACAAAGGATGTACTAATATTTTAGAAATGGGTCAACAATACAAAAAGGCATTCATTTACTTTTACTGCGTGGTGCCAGTGAACTGAATAAAATGACCAAATGGATTTGGTTCTCTCAAGAGGTACAAACCTGTAACAGCCCATTTGGTTCCATACTATAAGAGGATTCCTTGGAACCCCCTGGCGGAGGTCCAGGGAGGTCCTTTGATTGGCTGGTTTAGTTGATGATGTAATGGTGATGTAATTGAAATACCCTTAACCTATTGTGTGCTGATCAGATTCTAGCTCCTCATGCTAGATTCTAGTCCCCCACGGTAGATTCTATAGTTCCTCTCGGTAGATTGTAGTTTCTGAAGTTAGATTCCAGTTTCTGATACTAGATTCTAGTTCCCAACACTAGATTCTAGTCCATGACAGTAAATTCTAATTTGTGACACTAAATTCTAATTTGTGACACTAAATTCTAGTCCCTGGCGTGAGGTTCTAGTTTTTCTGGAAAAATCTCTTCCTGTGTCAGTGATGCTTAACATATTTCATAGGAAGGACCCTCAGAAATATCTATCATTTTGCTGCAGAACCTCATCTAAAAACATGTTCTAGGTATCCCCCAGAAGCATTGAAGATTTGATTTCGGAAGCAAAGATGTTTGCTTCCGAAATAATGTATTCAAAGATTTGCACCACATTTTCACAATTTTTCAAAAATAGCAGAACCACAAGCTCATATCGCGCCATTCGATGGCGCGATATGAAACAAAGAAGTTGTTTTACCTGTGTGACATCTAGGGGGTCTTTCTGAACGAATGCTTGGACAAACTCCTCCGGCCCAATGTGACTTAGATGTTCCTGAGAGAAGGGGAGACAGACACACGCACACGCACACGCACACACGCACACACGCACACACGCACACACGCGCACACACGCACACACGCACACACACACAGAATTGTTTTAAAATGTTCTTGTATATTGTATAATCATAGTGAACTGGGAGCGGTATCCAATCGAATCACAATATATTCAAGAATCGCAATATAAATCAAATGTATCGATATTGATACCACCCAACCCTACACAACACGTTGTGAGATTGCAGCTATGTTATTTTCAGTGCACCATCGGCATGCGTCCAAGTTTAAAGGTGGCATACTTGGCTGTAGCGCAACCTCCACCCCTAAAACCTCTAGAACCTCTAGTTCAACAGGTGGTACGGGGACCACCAGTGGTCCCCAGGCTAAATCATGGAAAGTTGGTTAACCAGATGTAACTCTTGAGAATGTAAAAATGAAACCAAATGGACCCTTGCAGGTCCATTTGGTTAAAATATTTGGTTAAAATATTCATCTGAATTAGAACTATTTAATTAAAAGGTTTTCACTGTTTTGTTGGCAAAATCAAACCTGAAATTGTGGACAAAACCAAAATAATTTGTCTATGGGGTGAAAATGTAATCAAATGGTCGTCCGTGTCTCAAATGCTGAATAAATGGTGGTCCCTGGTATGAAAAAGGTTGAAAACCACTGCTCTAGATACATATATGGTCTTAACCCCAACATGATTCTTTTCTTTATCGTAAGCATGTTAAAGACATTTTTTTAACCATTTAACAATTTGTTCAGAGTGGGAAAATTGTCCACACACACACATATGCAGATGGAGGCTCAACGGAAATTCAAAATGCTTTTAATTTGACTAATGGGAGGCAGTCAATAGGGGGAAGCAGTGAGTCACCGACGTGAGTCACTGGAATCACATATCCTCATACAGTGTCACTTGACAGTGATCCCACACACACACACACACACACACACACACACACACACACACACACACACACACACACACACACAGAGAGAGAGAGAGAGAGAGAGGAATGCAATGGAGTTTGATATTTGTCCCAGCATGTTGCTAAAATCCTCAAGGATATTTAATAGATATCTGTGTGTGTGTGTGTGTGTGTGTGTGTGTGTGTGTGTGTGTGTGTGTGTTGTGTGTGTGTGTGTGTGTGTGTGTGTGTGTGTGTGTGTGTGTGTGTGTGTGGTGTGTGTGTGTGTGTGTGTGTGCGTGTGTGTGCGTGTGTGTGTGTGTGTGTGTGTGCATGCAGTGTGAATCTGTCAGGTCAGATATATCCACAGTAGCTTTATAGTCTTTGTTCGAGCTCCGGGCTCACTACTGAATTCAAGGATGATGTCATCACACTCACTCACTCATGCACGCACGCACGCACGCACACACACACACACACACACACACACACACACACACACACACACACACACACACACACACACACACACACACACACACACACACACACACACACACACACACACACACACACACACACACACCCTTCCCCCCACGCAAATGCAGAGTGACTCCGAGGTGCAGTGGCCATGTAAGACACACTTGGGTGCACACACACACACACACACACACACACACACACACACACACACACACACACACACACACACACTGTCCACGGCCGCACTGTGAAGGACAATGCAAGTCTTTGTAGTGGTTGTGTGTGTTTAAAGTTTGGTCCATTCCGCCGGGCTCTTATCGAAACGTCTAATACTGCCGGGTGCACCAAAGGACACTTTGGAGATACGCCACAGAGATGTTCAAAACGTAGCAATGACAAGACCCTGCCTGTTTCCAACGCCTGCCAATGTCAGCATTGGATCCATCCATCCATCCATCCATCCATCCATCCATCCATCCATCCATCCATCCATCAGGGGTGGATGTAACATGTCCCAATTGGGGGGGCAAGAGAATATGTTGGAGGGGCAAAAGGAAAATGGTATGGGCGCGGCTTCATCGCCCGTGTCGCTTTGCGCCACGGGCGAAGAAGTCGCACCCATACCATTTTCGGTTACAGGACTTTTATTAGTCAAGTAAAGCATCAATAATAACATCAGTTGTTGTTGAAGTTGCAACAGACACGCAGCATGCATAAAGCTAAAGGTCCGACTCAGAGAGTTTTCTGTTTTCAATGATGAAATGCTGTTGGTTTAGTGGTGACACAGCTGTAGTTAGTTAGTAGCAGTAATAGTGTTTCAAATCATCTTAAATATAAGCACTTTAATTTGAAATATTGTGGGTTGTTTTTGCATGCCATCATATTTGGTGGGACAGACTGGGCATTTAGGGGGCATTGCCCCCCCATGCCCATGCCTAGATCCGCCCCTGCCATCCATCCATCCATCGTATGGGCGCGGCTTCATCGCCCGTGTCGCTTTGCGCCACGGGCGAAGAAGTCGCACCCATACCATTTTCGGTTACAGGACTTTTATTAGTCAAGTAAAGCATCAATAATAACATCAGTTGTTGTTGAAGTTGCAACAGACACGCAGCATGCATAAAGCTAAAGGTCCGACTCAGAGAGTTTTCTGTTTTCAATGATGAAATGCTGTTGGTTTAGTGGTGACACAGCTGTAGTTAGTTAGTAGCAGTAATAGTGTTTCAAATCATCTTAAATATAAGCACTTTAATTTGAAATATTGTGGGTTGTTTTGCATGCCATCATATTTGGTGGGGAAGACTGGGCATTTAGGGGGGGCATTGCCCCCCCATGCCCATGCCTAGATCCGCCCCTGCCATCCATCCATCCATCCATCCATCCATCCAGCCCTCAGTCCCGTCTCGTTCCTTTTTAGACCTAGCTTCCACCGCTATCAAGCGATAATTCCCACTAGGTTGCACATCAAGCAAAGGTTCAAAAAGAACAGATTATAAAGTTGACAATTGCACCTCTTACATTACATTGTAAGAGGTGCACAAGAGGTTACATTTACAGAGTATTACTTGCTAGTAAACTCTCAGTACTTTTACAAATCAACTTCACTCCATCTGTAATGTGTCTATTCCTAAATCACAGCAAAGAACGTGTCTGCTACGTGTTGGAAACGCGACATTGTAAATTCATGTCAACGGCATGAAAGTTACTTGGACCAAAGGAGGAGAATTTTAATGTTTGGTCTGACATTGCAGATACAGTCAAGAACATATTTTTCTTAGATACCGGTATACCATATCTCTTTTTTATATACCATATATCATTTTTGCGGAAAAGAGCTTAAATTCCCTGCCCTCTCCTCACCAGTTCCACGTGTGTGAGCTGCTGTGCCAGCGTGTAAGGGTCGTTGCAGATGGACAGCATGTCCTTCTGGATGGGGGGAGACTTGGTCTTGAAGGCCGCCAGCTTGTCGGAGATGGAGGAGACCTTCACCATGCTGTCCTCGCCCTGCTGGCTGGACGCTGCCAGCTTCTGACCCAACGCCTGGAGCAGCTGGTTCAGACTCTTCCAGTACGCCTGGAGGGGAGAGAGGAGAGGAGAGGAGAGGAGAGGAGAGGAGAGGAGGGGAGAGGGAGAGGAGAGGAGGAGAGGAGAGGAGAGGAGAGGAGAGGAGAGGAGAGGAGATTGGTGAGGTTCACAATTTCACATTCCAGAAGGTGACCTCCAAAGTATGGACATAATCGGTGTTTGGATGTTTTAAAAACAAAAACAAAAGCGTGATCTTGTTCCGACAAAATGTTCGGAGACAGGCTTTCCCTCGATATGTGGACATTTTTGTTAGGTGTTACGTGTCATGTGGATGAGTCTATTTCGGTCCAACACAAAGAATAAATTCCCATTTCCATTTTATGTCTCACTATGTCTGTAACATTGATAATGGCCACGTTGGTATGTGTTGTATGTGTGTATGTGTGTGTGTGTGTGTGTGTGTGGGGGGGGGGGTATCCTTTTAAAGCATGTCTGGTGGTCACCCCCTCCCCTGCTTAGTCGGCCTAATGGCAAAAACACCCCTGTGTGTGTGTGTGTGTGTGTGTGTGTGTGTGTGTGTGTGTGTGTGTGTGTGTGTGTGTGTGTGTGTGTGTGTGTGTGTGTGTGTGTGTGTGTGCGCGCGCGCACGTGCACACACGCACACGCCTGATTCCCTTCCTCCAACTGAGCAGCAGGGCATGAGGTCAGGAGGTCAGTCTATCTTGCAAATGACCCAGAGCTAAGTGTGCGCACACACACACACACACACACACACACACACACACACACACACACACACACACACACACACACACACACACACACACACACACACACACACACACACACACACACACACATGCTGAAAATAGCAGCACATTCATCAGCGCCTGCTCCCTCCCTCCTTGCCTCTCTCCCTTCCTCCACCTCCATCTCTCTTCCACTTCATCCCTCCATCCTCCGCTTCTTTTCTCTCCATGCCCTGAATCCCATCATCTCCACCCTTTTTTAGTCTCACTCTCAATTGACAATTACAATGTAGGCATTTTATTTAGCAAGACGCTCTCCATTCAAAGTGGCTTAGATTAGGCATGAACAAAAGAAATGCCAGTACATCTCATACGGTACATGCAGATTATTTTGAGTTTACGATTTACTTTACAATTTAAGCACTCAAACATGGTAATACATTTGGCAGACGCTCTAAAACATGGTAAGACATAATATGCATACAAAGTACACTTTTGGCTGTTTTGTTTTATTATTATTATTATTATTATTTTTTCAACAGAAATATTAGCCTGGCTCAGCACTGAATCAGCACCTTAAAAATGCTAGCTTATTTTTTTTTTTCCTGTGAATAATGAAGTGAAACGAAATGACAATTCAGACTGAGGTCAGGCTACAGAAATATCCTAATAAATTGAGTCGTCTTACATTCAGGGGCTAAATTATTTGACATTCAATGTTCTTTTTCCACAAATGAGTCTTGAAAAATGGAGGTCATCTCAAATTCGGGACAAATACGGTAGTTAACGTGTGTCACTCACAGCAGGATCTAAGTCTACTTAAATGTGCTAATCTATAACCCTAGGATGGGCGGAATTTCCTCCACCACCATGTCTCTTTCTCAGATGAAAATTGCCGGCAGTATCAAACCGCAATTCTTAAGGCCCTGATACACCTAGCAATGTTTTGATCAACATCAACAAGCAACGTCAATTATCAACGTTGACTTTTCATCTTTCTGTAGAAAATGATCAACCCCTAGTTGTTCAGAAAAGTCCGATCTTTAGCGCCCTCTACAGGGCAACATTTTGGAATCCACCAATCACAGCCCTCCTTGGGGTCACCTGATCCCTTCTCTCAGACTGAAACCATGACTGCTGCTGCTTCGCTTCACTGCTGTGGACAAAAACTTTTGTAACTTTTGTATTTTGTAACTTTTACAAAATACTAAATGAACATTTTGAGTTGGGTGGCAGCTGGGTGAAAATGATTCAATGCAAACTAAGGATTCTTTTTTTTTCTGAGAGTGTACAAACCAAGTAGACCCGCTAGGGTCCATTTGGTTCACATTTGTACACGCTCAGGAAAAAAATGAAAATGGGTGGAGTTTTTAATGGGAGGTGTTGCCTGTTGCCGTGTGTCTCATCATGTTGCCTCGTTGATGTTGACATTGCTAGTTGATATTGACCAAAATTTTGCTAGTGTATCAGAACCCTTACGATAAATGCAGGCAGAAGGAAAACTAGGAACATACCTCATCACAGGGAGCGATCCTGTGGACCATGTCCTTCAGGTGAGACACCATCTTCTCCTCCCTGAAGTCCGAGGGAAACGTCTCGGTCCACTCCCTGAGCAGCTGCAGGATCTTGGGTCCAAATTTACGCACTTTGACCTGTGGTTTGGATCACCGTGATCAGACATTATTTATACGTTCACGAGGTGTCGTCGACTTACAGTGAGTATACAGTTGTATGTGTGCGACTGTACGCGTGCGACTCAAGCTTATTAGCTCCAATTGTGGCCCCCCTGCAAAGCTTTTCCACATGGGCCCCCCTTTCCCAGCAGCATTAAAGGGGAATTTTTTTTCTGAGAGAAAAAAAAGAAGCGTCTAAAGAAATCCATTAACATGATGAAATACATCTTGATGATGTCATCAAGATGTTTCACCATGTTAGTGGTTTTCTTCAGACCTCCATTTCTAGGAAACACAGAATGGGGAAACGTTTTTATCATGTCCACCCAGCACTTCTAAGGTATATTAATGACATATTAGAATGTTGAAAATGGCTGGAATTCCCCTTTAAAATGCTTCAATCTGGTGCACTTTGACATCAAATATTTTTTTTATAATAATCAATAAAAATAAAATCTTATTAATGCAAGCTTTTAGTGGGGCTCCCCTGGCTTTGGGCCCCCCAAAAATTGTCTAACTTTTCCCCACCTATCGACGCCACTGTGTATGTGTGTGTTGTTACTGACCGGGTCCAATGGACTCTGGTCCAGTTGCTGCTGTTTGATGCACAGCTCACACACCCTGGACAACAGCTCCGGAGGAGGGATGAAGAGCCGAGCACTGAGCAGGAACGTGAACACGTAGGCCTTCTGTCAGCACACACAGAGAGAGAGAGATCGTCACCATCACCATGACAACACATACAGAAGCTTTTAAAGCAGCCATAATGTACTGTATGCTTTCAACCACGGCCTTGATAGCCTGCTGCTGAGCCATAAGGCTCTTACATACTCCAGGGGTGAAGTGACTCGCAGTGAAAACCCCTGGTGTAGTTGCTTGTGCGAGCAGAGAGAGCAAGGGCAAGTTAAGAACAGTTTTTTCTGTAGATCTACGCTTGTCAAATAGTTATGACCGCTCCCATTGTCTCGGATCTACAGCAACCTTTGATTAGTAGCGCTATTGTTTGATACGATCCCGATGCTAGCGCCCGCAGCTAGCAGCGCTAGCCTCCTATTGCTCAGCTGAGGGACCCAAATAAGAGACCGGAAGCAGCATCCTGTGCGCCGATCTAAAGTGTCTGACCGGAAACTTAGACTGCAACATGAAATAGGATTTTTTTTTTTAGATGAAAGGGTAGGGTAGCTACTGGCAGTAGCTACCTACAGAAATAAAAAAATGCTGACAGGTAGAGTATTAAGTGATCAGTTTCTTAGTATTTCAGATTGTCATTAATATACCTTATTAACACTCTCCGTGCCAGCCCTTTTTCATATTTTTGGAGGTAGCCAGTGCCAGTTTTTTTCATCAAAAACTCATATTTCATATTTCGGTCCATGTTTCCGCACGGACAAGTTAGTTGGCCGCACACACTTCCGGTTCCGGTTTGGTAGGTCTCTTGTTATTGTCTATCAATGGTGGATGCGGTCGCTGCTAGCTGCTGTTAGCATGGGGATCGAATTAAACCGGCGCCGGTAACTACGTCATTTACAGTAGCGTTTACGTCAGCAGCATCAGGCATTACTGTAAATCATAATGATAACGAAAGACGTAGATCTATTTCAATGGCATGAAAACTGTTAATATACCTTAATATACCTTAGAGATGTTGTGTGGACAAGATAAAAAAGGGATAAAACGGGTGAAACACAACTTGATGATATCATCATGTTTCACCATGTTTTTTTTCCTTTAGCTGTACAAATGGAACCAAAATGACCCATTAAGGTTCATTGTTGTTTATCAGAAATGGGAAGTTAAATGTGAGTAAATTTTAAAATGCACTGTATTTTCGTGAACCAAAGTGGCAGCTGCCTTGTGACTTTTACAAATATACATTTGGAAAATGTAACAGCCTTATGGCTGCACATCGCTAAGCAAAACATACTAATACAATATTTTAAAAAATAAATGAAAAAGCACTACACATCCCCCCTTCACGTAATAGGAGGACAATATCAGTGACCAGAACAAAAAGATGGATGTTTTTGATGAACCTATCATGGCTAAAATGTAGTTTTAAATAAAATGAAAGAAAGACGGACTTCCGACAAATATTCCAGAACGGAACGGATTCCCGTGTGTCATCACTCTCGTGTCGGCCAGCCTCCGTGTCTGGATGAACATAACGAATAGGGGTGGGACGATTCACTTACCTCCCGATATGATACAATATTGATATTTAGGGTTCTGAAATCGATTTATATTGCGATTCTTAGTTATGCTGTGATTCGATTTGATAAATTGATGAAACACATTTCCCCACATATAACTGTGCTTTTATTATAGTATAACAAGGAGGATTCCACGCATTTTCAGGATTTTTTTTTTTTCTGAGAGCGTACAAATGGAACCAAATGGACCCGTCGGGGTCCATTTGGTTCCATTTGTACGCTCTCAGACAATCCTTAAAACAATCCTGAAGAATATCAACTAGAACATTTTAAAGCAATTCTAAACCATATAAATAACAAAAAGTGCAGTCATACACATCAATGCAGCCTGATAACGTCAGTCAGTCTTTCTGACATGAACAAATTAATGAATAGGCCTACATAAATATAAAAAAAAACGATTTTGAACCTGGCGATTCTGATATTGATATCATGGCATTAAGCATTGCAATATATTGGCATATCGATTTTTTTGCCCACCCCTAAGAGACCTGTGCAGTGACGCAGTGACCTGTGCACCGTCCCGGTTCCAGAAGTGTTTTCCCCATTCATTTTTCTTATAGACTTTTCGAAAATAATTTATATAAAGACGACTACAACGTGGACAAAGCCAACTCGGGTCGTGACAAATCATGATGACACACACAATCTTTCAAATCAGAAATCAAATAATTTCTAAGATGAAAAACGAAACAAAAAGTGTTGTATCCTGCCGTTTTCTAGTTCTTGCTAATTTGATATTATATAATGATATTGTGTGTGTCCTCATGATTTGTCACAAAACACATAGGCCTACTTTTGCCCTAAAAATATTCTAGATGTGAGAAGTGGGGGGACGCTGTCGGCCCGTCCCCCTGCGTCCCCCTGCGTCCCCCATCCACTACACCCCTGGCGGTGACGTCACTGCGCAGGTCTATAACAAACGTCCCTGTGTGTTTAGCGGATTCTACCGTTATTAGTAGATAAGATCGCAGTTATCACGTTGTCATCAGCAGGACTTTTTCGTCTCAGAATGGCCATGCTCTGCAGACTCCCATTATTCCGAGACGCAAAACCCCTAGACAACCGTAACCCTAATCCTAAATGCCCGACCCTCAACCTAACCTCACAGACCGTGATTGAGCGTCAGGGATTTAGGCTTAGGGTTACGGTTGGAGGGGGCTAGGGGTTTTGCTACAAACATTGCTACACCCTTCTCTAAACCTACCCCTAAACCTAACCGCAAGCAGATTTGACTGTTATCAGTGGGTAAGATCGCAGTTGTCATCTTATCAGTGAGTAGGCTCCCAGACAACATTCCTCCTCGATAAGATGGTGCTGATAAGCAGCCTACTGGGAATTATCGCTTGATAACGGTAGAAGCGGGTCGGGTGGCGTGTTTACCTCGGGGTAGTAATCTGCCGTGGGCACCAGGTTCTGGATGAGGGTGTCCAGAGAGGCCGAGCTGATGCAGGGGGGCCCTTCGGCAAGGCACGCTCCCACCCCCACCCCACCGGAGGGCCCCCTCTGGTGGTCCGTCGGTGGCGGTGGCGGTGGGGGGGGCGCCCGCGGACCACCACCGCCCCCTCCCCCTCCCTCCTCCTCGCCACCCCCCTCCTCCTCCCCGGGCTCAGCGCAGGCTGTGTGGGGGCTGAAACCACCGGGGCTGTTGAACATGGTGCCTGGACAGGCGGTCTGGGGCATACCCTGGCTCTGGGGAGAGAGAGAGCACACACACACACACACACACACACACACACACACACACACACACACACACACACACACACACACACACACACACACACACACACACACACACACACGCGCGCGCACACACGCACACGCACACACACACACACACACACACACACACGCACACACACACACACGTAAAGATGTATTAGCACTAGGGCTGGGACTTTAACTGATTCATTGAGATTAATTCATCACAGAAACAATAACGCGATTCACAAAATGAACTCATTTTAATCGCCACACAGACCCCAAAACTAAAGATTTCTTTTGCTTTTGTCCACAATTCCAGGCTGGATTTCAGAAACAAAGTCACAGTCAAACATGCAGATCAAAATGACCATTAATGTTCTACATTTTCTAGTTGCATAGAATTTGACTAATTCAGATGGTTTAAAGGTAGGGTAAGTGATTTGAAATTCATGGTGTAGTACCAGCCTGGTGCACTAGGGGCGCCAAACAGTAGCTACACTATGTGAACCTGCTGCTCGATCCTGATTGGAGGAGAATTCACCCACTACCTGGGGAACTTTTATTAGCTCCTCTGCTAACGTGGGGGAGGGGGAAACTCCATATATGGTTTCCACACCTTATAATAGAGCATTTTAACAGAAAAAAATATTTTTTGGGTGATATCTGACAAAAGTGAAATCACTTTCCCTACCTTTAATATTTTAACTCTTGAGAGCGTAAACATGAAAACAAATGGTCCCACAACGGTCCATTTGGTTTCATGTTTACGCTCTCAAAGAGTTACATCTGGTTAACCAACTTTTGATCTAGTTCACCAAATCTTGTTCTGGTTAACCGCAGTTAACTGCAGTGTCGACACAGTTTTGATTTAGAAAAACTCTCACATGCTTCACAACATGTGAGAATTTTGGCTGGTTAGACCAGACAAGCATTTTGGGATCAGCATTTTTGGAAATTAGGCGCAAAATTGGGCGCATGCCAGTAGACCAGTAAGAGTTACAGTATTCCAGCTTTGATATGAAAGTTGTCTGGATGAGAAGCTGGGCTGATTCTTGGGTGATGATTCTCCTAATGTTGTGGTTCATTTATGTTGGGCATTTTTTTTTTGTATCCAAACCGCTTTAGATTCACAGATGGCGCATTTTTATAGTGCCTTTATCCGAGGCACTTTAGATGGTGCGTTACATTCACCCATTCACACGCGCACATTCATACACCAATTGCGGCGGAAACCACGCAAGGCACAACCAGCAACGTCGGAAGCAATTAGGGGTTTTCGTGTCTTTGCCGGGATTTGAACCGCCGACACACAGATCATTGGACGAGCTGCTGTACCTCCCGGAGCCACAGCTGCCACCATTCGTACACTGATAGTGGAATAAGCCGTGCGTTTGAAACTATAGCTTCTAGACGAGGGGACGGCTCGATGGAACCGGCGTGCGACGGCAGGAAGGGGGGGACGGGGGAGCTTTGCCCTGCACCTCCTGGGCTCCATGGGACGACCACAGGGGCGGATTGGCACATATTTTCCCACCGGGACAATTTTGCCTTTGCCAGGCCACCCTGGGGGAGGGGGGCAGCTGGTTAACCAGATGTAACTCTTTGAGAGCGTCAAGAGTTAAAGTATTCATCATGTGAATTAGCCCAACTTAGTCTACACAACTATAGAATGTAGAAGATTAATGGTCATTTTGATCTGTATGTTCCAGGCGAGCATCTAGCACATTCTAGTGCATTTTGGAAGTGCCACTAGTGCATTTTGGATCTTGGCAGTTGGCAACACTGCCTCCAGCAGCGTGAGCGCAACCCTGGCGCACAGGAGTGAACGGGAATATGGCAACTCTTCTACTTGAAGGCTCTGGTTTTCTCTTTTGAAGGATAGAAACACTAGTTTGCCTGGCCTGGGCCTGGCGCCCTGGCCTGCCTGAAAAAAAAACTGTCCAGGCCTGCGCCACTAGGTGGCGCAGGCCGCCGGGAAAACTCCCTGTACTCCACATGGCCAATCCGCCCCTGGACGACCAGGTTGGTGAACATGCACTGCTCTGTGCTGGAGGTTCTGTTTAGGTCTTAAAGTTGGTGCAATCACTAGCCGGTTGCGACCACCAGGTCTATATTCCACCATCTCTCTGTCTGGGGCATCCCGCAAGGCAGCAAAAACTACATGGTTTAGCCACTACTTTATATTGACTGTGGGAGTCCTTGAGGTGGAAATAGAGGAGAAAACCGTAGCAGGTCTGTACTGGATAGCAGGCAGACGGCAATGTCCTTTACAATGTCCTGCTTGTCCTTTGCAGAGTCTCACTTCCTCTGCACACACACGCACGCACGCACGCACACACACACACGCGCGCCCCAGCACACACCATGCTGCCGGAGGTGGAGAAGGGGGTGCGTGTCAGGGGCGGATGTAACATTTCCCAATTGGGGGGGGGGCAGGAGAAAATGGCATGGGGGCGGCTTCATCGCTGAAGCCGCACCCATACCATTTTGGTTACAGGACTTTTATTAGGCAAGTAAAGCATCAATAATAACATCAGTTGTTGTTGGAAGTTGCAACAGACACGCAGCATGCATAAAGCTAAAGGTCTGACTCAGAGAGTTTTCTGTTTTCAATGATGAAATGCTGTTGGTTTAGTGGTGCCACAACTGTAGTTAGTTAGTTAGTAGCAGTAGTAGTGTTTCAAATCATTTTAAATATAAGCAATTTCATTTGAAATATCTTGGGTTGTTTTGCATGTCATCATGTTTGGTGGGGCAGACTGGGCATTTAGGGGGGGCACTGACCCCCCCCCCCCCCCCCCACCCCCCCGCATGCCCATGCCTAGATCCGCTCCTGGTGCGTGTGGGGGTGCATACGGAGTCGTCCCCCCCCCCCCCCCCCCCCCCCCCCCCCGTACCCCAGCAGCTGCCCCTGAAGAGAGGAAGACGGAGGGAGAATATGGGTCACCCCGTCGCCGTGGAGACCAACCCACTGACCAGCCAGCCGTCTCTGCCTGGGAGCCAGGGATGGTGTGGTGTCCTCCAAGGGCGGATCTAGGCATGGGCATGGGGGGGCAATGCCCCCCCTAAATGCCCAGACTGCCCCATGCACCACCAAACACGATGGCATGCAAAACAACCCAACATATTTCAAATGAAAGTGCCTATAGTTAAAATGATCTGAAACACTACTACTGTTACTATAACTGTTTAACTATAACTAACAGCTGTGGCACCACTAAACCAACAGCATTTCATCATTGAAAACAGAAAACTCTCTGAGTCAGACCTTTAGCTTTATGCATGCTGCGTGTCTGTTGCAACCTCAACAACAACTGATGTTATTATTGATGCTTTACTTGACTAATAAAAGTCCTGTAACTGGAGTCCTGGAAATGGTATAGCCATACCATTTTCTCCTGCCCCCCCCCCCCCCCCCCCCCAATTGGGAAATGTTACATCCGCCCCTGGTGTCCTCCCTCTCTCTCTCTCTCTCTCTCTCTCTCTCTCTCTCTCTCTCTCTCTCCCTTTCTCTCTCTCTCTCTCTCACACACCTCTCTTCACGTGCACCGTCCGTCCGTCCGTCCTTGGCAGGGTCACGTTACGGCGCGTTTTAAAAGATTCATCACAACCACCACTACTTCCCCTCCCTCGGCGGGACGGCGAGAGTTAGAGTAGCGTGGCGAGGAGATACCCATTGAGAAATAAATGAGAGAGAGAGACAGAGAGAGAGAGAGAGAGAGAGACAGAGAGAGAGAGAGAGAGAGAGAGAGAGAGAGAGAGAGAGAGAGAGAGAGAGAGAGAGAGAGAGAGAGAGAGAGAGAGAGAGAGAGAGGACGTCTGAAACGTGTGAAAGTGTGAAACCTAGAAGCCCAGCTCTATCTGTCAGTGGATCCAGACAGTGTGGTTATATATTATTGAACTCGGCACGGACTCTTTTTCGTTGCTTAAATATTGATAAGACTCACCGACACAACACTTTTTTTCAGCACTGTTTCTTGGGGATATTGCGCAGTTAAATCACAAATAACACGCATTCCAAAATTGTTGCAATGGACAGTCCATTGCTCAAGAGACAAAATGAAGCATTCTGTGAGTCTGACTGTGGACCTAGCAACTAGTGGTCTGCAATCCAATCCAATGCATGGGGTTAATTCCTGTTAACACACACACACCCATACACACACACACACACACACAGATTTAACAACCTCCCTGGCAGACTGCAAGGTGTCACAGATCCCCGTGGGGTGAGGGGTGAAGCACACCCGCTGCGCCGCAGCGTGTCCGAACCGACCTCAGTGCCATGTCTACTGTTTCCTGTGCGAGAGGTCTTGGCTTTCCTTTGTGCACTCTCGTGCACTCTGTTGCACACACACGCACGCACGCACACACACACACACACACACACACACACACACACACACACACACGCACACACACACACACACACACGCACAGGCCGTTTCAGTGTGTTGTTTTGTAAAATGTGTTGTTCACGTCCAAAGGATCAATTTGATCAATTATTTAAAGTCATCGATCATCAGTCAATAAAATAATAAGTAATATTCAAACAATGCTGTGGGCATATAGGTAACAAAAAAGGAAAAAAACAACAACTCACAGTGAAACAACACAAGACAGTGACGATTGTCAATCTACAAGCTCACACATCATGGCATCTTTTGAACCTGTGGACCGCCTATTTCCGATTATTCT
>CM076984.1:917753-1017753 GCA_039105355.1 Benthosema pterotum | reverse complement strand
GTCACATTTCGCGACAATTCAGATCAGAAATGGATCGGCCAAAGAGATCCATGCATAACAATAATCAACATCTACCAAGTAAGAGAGCTTTCAGACCCTGACATGTAGTGGGAGTGGAAGTGAAAGTGCTGCAAACCAGAATTAAGGAAACATAAGACTACTCAAACATTGTACGGCATAGGTAGTGCTGTAAAGTTTACACCACTTTAATTGCTTTTGGTCGGGTGAAAAGCTGTGAGAGATGTGATGACTGATGTGATACTCTCTGAGTGTTCTGTCTGGGAGATGAACTCCACAACCTCGTCTTTTTCTCTTTAATCACCACCTCAACCAGACCAGGGACGTGCACACATAGACTTTAAAGAGGGGGCTTGTTCAGTCTCAGTTCTTACCCGTCTGCTTCCACATCATGAATGCAGCTTTTACTATGGTAAAAGAAACACAAAGTGCCACTTCGTTCGACGCTATGAGCATTCAAGGGAATGTTAACATTTAGAACAGGGGGTTTCAACCAGTGGTCCGGGGACCACCAGTGGTCCTTGAGAGGGTTCCAGGTGGTCCCAGCTAAGTTGGTTAACCAGATGTTAACTCATGAGAACGTAAAAATGAAACCAAATGGACCCTTGCGGGTCCATTTGGTTTCATTTTCACGCTCTCAAGAGTTAAAATATTCATCATCTGAATTGGCCATCTTGGAATGTATGTTTTGCTTGTTTTGTTTCCCAAATCCAGCCTGGAATTGTGGACAAAAGCAAAATAAATCTTTAGATTTGGGGTCTGTGGGGCTAAAATATCCTCAAATGGTGGTCCGTGGCTCAAATGCTGGATAAATGGTGTTCCCTGGAGTCAAAAAGGTTGAAAACCACTGATTTAGAAGATTTACAGCACTTTCCTGGGGGTCTTTGTGTGTGCAATGTGTGGTTTTAGATATTTTGGAGTTTAGCAGTGAGCCCAGTGCCTCTGAGGTCATTGACAATACTTCCTGAACTACTTGTTGTCTCGGTAATACAGTCCTCCTCCCTATCCACAGAGGGGGTGCAAGGCAGCAGAGAATTGTGGGAAATGTAATCCAGGTGTCCAAGTGCCCTCTTTTTCGGGCATCCCAGCTCCTGCCCCGTTCTTAACACTCTGTGCACATCCCTGCCACCACACATGCCGCACCTCCCCGCCTTGCCAAGGCAATTTACGCACTAACACTTCCCCTCTAATTTAAGATTGCCTCCCCTCGCACCGTATTAGCACATTTCCATTTTGACGCCGCCGTCTATTTCGAGATTCCGCTTCCTCAAAACCATCTCGGGAGCGTTTGTTTATTTTTAGTCCTGACACCGATTTCCGCAGCGCACGGCGGGATGAGCTCTGCTAGTTCTTCTTTTTACGCTCCTGTCCCACATTATCCTCCTCCAGGCTCTTTGAAGGCCCGTCTACGGGCTTTAATGGAAAAGAAATCACATGCCTTTGAGCTTTTCTGGTACCGACAATAAAAATCGATGGTAAAAGTCAACAGCAATGATCTTCCTCTGTACGGTTACGTTTGACCTCTTGCCGTCTGGACAAAGACACCCTCAAGTGGGGAAAAGTGTCTGTTTTAGCCTCACGTCCGTGACATTAAACACACTGCCCCGCCCAATGGCGTAAACGTGGTTTTGTGAAACCTTGCTGGTCTCGTCGACCAATCCAGGCCAAGCCGTGTCACGTGACATGTGCGTCACGGAAGCACATAATGATAGTTTCCACTTAGGGATGTCAAAGGAGATATAACCGTTTCATTATTAGAACACTTCCTGAAAATATTGAGTATCCATGACGACCATAGAAGCCACAGTGGCACCTTTAAAAGCTCAGTGAAGCGCTTCCTGATTGGCTAACATAATTGTCCCGGCGGGACTATTCCTACAGCCAATGACAAAGCTTATAGGGGATTCTTTGGAGGCCTACTACAGCCCCCAGAGGCATCACAAGATAGATTTTTTGGATATTATCCAATTAAATGAAAACTTCATTTAATTGGAGTCTTCAACACACAAACAGCTTAATGATTAATCAATGATCGATGAATCGCAGATAAGAAAGTTGTCGTTAGTCCTTAGCAGTTAGCAACTAATCGGTCCAATCATTGGATGGTTTTCAGTGAATGTAATGCTCTCTGTGTGCATGTGTGGCTGAGAAACGCACACACAAGAATGTCATTGTCTGGCCATTCAGCTTCATTGTTCAAATATATACTGTATATTTGATTGAGGAATATAATATGCCTTTTGCAATGTTCATGTATATCAGCCAAAATGTAGATTTTTATGTTAGACATTGAGGGAAGATTCACAGATATTGTTGAAAAAAACACTTTACTCATCAGTTGATCAATAACTTTATCAAAACATATTGATTAACCGTCAATGAATTATTCGATAATATACATTCCTATTTCCAGTCAGGTTACCGGTGTGTGAGTTTGTATGTACCTCTGTGTGTGTGTGTGTGTGTGTGTGTGTGTGTGTGTGTGTGTGTGTGTGTGTGTGTGTGTGTGTGTGTGTGTGTGTGTGTGTGTTGTGTGTGTGTGTGTGTGTGTGTGTGTGTGTGTGTGTTTGGGGGGGCACATCCATGCATACACGAGTGCGTTGTCACTTTACACCAACTAACGACAACCTCAACCAGTTTACATTACGCTGCAAAAAAACCCATTGCTGCGGAAAACAGATTTGTTGCAGCGCGCTGCGCCTCGGCGCTATCGGACACTGTCAGGTAGGCAGAAAAAAGCACGCATATGAACTAATGTGATGGATGGAAGAACAGCTCTGCTCACAAGCAGGAGAAAGTTCAACCAGTAGTCCGGGGACCACCCGTGGTCCTTGGGAGGATTCCAGGTGGTCCCCCAGCTAAGTTGGTTGACCAGATGGATCGTTGGTTAGCCAGATGTACTGTAAGAGCGTAAAAATGTTCATGTTTACACTCTCAAGAGTTACAATATTCATCATCTAAAGTGGTCCACTGAATTAAGTCACTGAAGTCTACACAATTAGAGAATGTAGAAAGACGATTTTGATCTGTATCAATTGAATTGTTTTGTTTGCGAAAAATTATTGTGGACAAAACCAAAAGAAATTTTTAGTTTTGGGGTCTGTGGGGGTGAAAATGTCATCAAATGGTGGTGCGTGGCTCAAATGCTGAATAAATAGTGGGCCCTGGTATCAAAAAGGTTGAAAACCACTCTTTTGAGCATTATGTTATATTTTAGCTACTGATATCGGATCTACAAGCTCACAGCACATCACGCCACCGGGTGGCGAGCTGTGAGCTTGTAGGTCTGCTATTTTTGGAGAAATTGTGAAAATGTGGTAGCCTGACCTCAGTCTGAATTGTCATTTCATTTCACTTCATTATTCAGACTGAAGTCCCTCTCTACCACAGCAGTTTCTAGGATGTTTCACTTGATTATTCAGACTGAAGTCCCTCTCTACCACAGCAGTTTCTAGGATGGGCGTTATCATATACAGATGATTTTTGGGGTCCTCGAGATTAAATATTGAGGACCACTGATGTAGAAACACGAGGGTTTTTTTTGTTTGTTTTTTTTTTACAACATTTAGAAGACATTCATTTTGTAGAATCAGTTCTCTGGTCAAGCTATAGGGTTAATGTTACACCGGCCCCTCTCTCTCCTCTCTTCATGGCCTACTTGCGGGGTGTGCCAGTCAGGATGCCCATACAGATGGCCCTGCAGCGGCCCACTGCCCACTCCACTCCCCTCCCCTCCCCTCCCCTCCCCTGAAATGGTAATCAGCACCATCTTCATAATAGGTAAATACAGAAAATAACTATTATTCTTACTATAGTAAAATAATTCAATATATATTATTTTTTCATGGGGCCCGAGGCCCTACCCGGCCCTATTGATTAGGATAGATTTTCGGCCCTACCCGGCCCTAAATGTCGGGTCGGGCCTGTTCGGGTTCGGTCCTGGTCGGGTTCGGGCAGAGTTTGAGAACTCTAGTCTGAACCACCTCATTTTCAAGATTGTACACATTTAGATACCAACATTTTGCCAGTTATCTCTCCTAAATTAGTCCGAGAGACTATACTCAAACATCAGATGGTGGTCCTCCGTGGCTAAAATGCAGAATAAATAGTGTGCCCTGGTATGAAAAGGGTTGAAAACCACTACTCTAGCACATTCTAGAGCATTTTGGATTTTGGCAGTTGGCAACACTGCACAAATGTTCGGTCAAACAACAAACAAAGCATTGAGGTGGCCGTCAAACACATGGCAGAGCGCAGAACATTTGTTCTTTATGTGTGTTTGATGAGGCCAGAGAGAGAGAGAGAGAGAGAGAGAGAGAGAGAGAGAGAGTGAGAGTGAGAGAGAGAGAGACGATACCAACACAAGAGAACACAGTATCTGCTCCTCGTTGCTTCAAACATGCCATGTTTTGAAGGCGTCAGATGCCTTCAAACAACGAAACCCAGAAAACAAAACACGGCGGACTCTTGTCTGTCTGTGTGTGTGTGTGTGTGTGTGTGTGTGTGTGTGTGTGTGTGTGTGTGTGTGTGTGTGTGTGTGTGTGTGTGTGTGTGTGTGTGTGTGTGTGTGTGTGTGTGTCTGTGTGTCTGTGTGTCTGTGTGAGGGTGGGGTGGGGTTCATACCGGGAAAACAAATGAGTTCATTGTGCCTTGAGAAAACACATGCATGCTACGCTAAGCTACGCTGTGCACACTTGTGTTGTCGCACCCACACATGCTCGCACGCACGCACACACACACACACAGCCAGCCAGACACAAACACACACAGTCACACGCACTGTTAGGGAAATTTTACATTTAGCTATATGTTTTTCTCTCTCTGTTGGTACAATGTGTGTTGTCTCAGGATTAACAAGTGTTTCTTTGTGACATATCAGGTGCTTTCCCACTATCTAGTCCAGTTTCTACCGGTTTGTGCCTCCACTCTACTGGCACGGGAAGGTTCTCAAGGTTAGGACTGACCCACGCCTCTGGGTCTGCCTTGTCTCTGATTGACATGCAAGCAGCCATATGTAAACCTGCATTAATATCACACCAGTGTATTCCCTCCTCATTTGGGCTGTCTTTCTCTCTCTCAGAAGTTATATTAACTACTGTTTTCTTGATTTTCTTTATGCGTCTTGTAACTGTCGCCCGAGGCAGTTGCAACATTCATCACTTATCGTGCACGATATTTTAATAGATAATTCTGCTTAAATAAATACCACCTAAGACCAGACAAATTCTCCTTCAGTTATTTCTCATTGTGTGTAACAGAAGTGCAACTTTTCACTATCAGCACGCACAGTCAACTCCCAAAGAACACAGCGTTGAGTTACCATGAAGACATTCCAGCTCCCACCCAATTCCTCTCTCTCTGTCTATGACAGAGGTTGAGCATGTTGCTCAGAGCTCGATGGAGACGCGCTCTGTAAAAAATCCTTTTATTTAAAAGTCCTCTCTGTGGCATGGACAACACCCCCTGACACCTGTTTACACAGCACACTCGCGCGCGCGCGCGCTCGCACACACACACACACACACACACACACACACACACACACACACACACACACACACACACACACACACACACACACACACACACACACACACACACACACACACACACACACACACACACACACACACACACACACACACACACACACACACACACACACCTTCATCAATCTCAATGCGAACCGCGTCAGGAATTCCAGTCTATGAACACACCCTCGCTCTGCCTGCAAATGTGCATGAGCGCCTGTGCGTGTGTGTCATGTGCATGTGTAAAACTAAATCCAAGGCCAGCAAAATTCTCATTCCTTCAATGGATTCAACAGAGTGTGTGCACGTGTGTTTTATATGCTATGTCCGTGCACTCTTGCATATGTATGCATGTGCACTCTGTGATGTGTGAGATGCATGTGTTTGCGGTATGTGCGCGCAGTCTGACCTCTCCCCTCACTTCCTGTGCAGACGGGTGAGCAGCAGACCCGGGAGATCGAACGCAACAACAGGGTTTGCTTTTGCCAAACACACATCAGGGACGGATCTAGGCATGCGCATAGGGGGGGCAATGCCCTCCTAAATGCCCTGACTGCGAAACCAAACACAATGGCATGCAAAACAACCCAAGATATTTCAAATTGCTTATGTTTAAAATGATTTTAAACACTTCTACTGCTACTAACTGACTACGGCTGTGTCACCACTAAACCAACAGCATTTCATCATTGAAAACAGAAAACTCTCTGAGTCAGACCTTTAGCTTTATGCATGCTGCGTGTCTGTTGCAACTTCAACAACAACTGACGTTATTATTGATGCTTATACTTGCCTAATAAAAGTCTTTTAACTGAAAATTGTACACAACTAGACAACTACACAACTAGAGAATGCAGAAGATTAATGGCCATTTTTGGGGTATGTGGGCCTAAAATGTCCTCAAATGGTGGTCCGTGGCTCAAATGCTGAAGAAATAGTAGGCCCTGGTATCACAGACCTCCCCTGCAAAGCAGAATCAGCGGAGCTATGGACCAGTGCTACCTATCTGCATGTGTTTGTTTAACACAAATCCACTGTTATGAGCTACTCCTTGTCAATAAATTTCTCCTTGCAGATGGAATTTGGAAGTGCTTGTTGACTATCGCTCAACACAGGCCAAATTATCCCGATTTGAATATGCACATAATGCAAGGAGGCAGCAGTAAGTTGCTTCACTGATAACGAGCGCTTCCAAACTCTGACGCTTAGATAATGTATCAAATGCAGGAGGCATTTCCCCGGCAGAAAGTAGCTTGTAACGTTTCCAGGGGCGTAGCCAAGGCTGGGACCACCTGAGGGTCTACCATGCCTAATTGCCCAGGCAGATAGAACCAGGCCCAGGGAAAAATTAATTCCTGGCTACGCCCCTGTTTCTATGGTGGATTTTTATGAAACAAAAACGTGTTGGTGAGTTTCACTCAACTGCCTAATGCAATCAGGTAGGACATTGGATGTATGGGAGGTCAAGGCAGGACAGTAGTTTTTTGCCATTCTTTTAAGTACGAGACTACCAATGATGTCACATTGGTAGTCTTCTGAGTGATTGCCTGGACAGACAGACGGACTCATCTAGCAAAATCACCCGTTTGAGCTGAGGAGCACACTGATCATCCTGCATCGCATACCCTGCATTTGTTCAGACGACACAATGCCCCCTCAAAAATCGGCGGCACTGTTGGATGTCCCGATCACGTTTCTTTGCTCCTGAATCGGATGGTCTGCCGTTGTTAATCATAGACTACTCATAGAACATGTTAATGCCATAACATTATAATATCCAAGACCACAGCAATAAGCACCAGAGTGCAAAAAAAAACATTAAATGACTTGTCTTTTAGTTCGACTCTTCGCCACTTCGCCATCCCTAAAATTTTAGTCCTTCATTCTACAACCCCAATTCCGTTGAAATTGGGACGTTGTGTAAAATGTAAATAAAAACAGAATGCATTGATTTGCAAATCGTTTTCAAACCTCTATTCAGTTGAATACACCACAAAGACAATATATTTAATGTTCAAACTGATAAACTTTATTGTTTTTTGAAATTATACAGTCTTTTGTAAATTGATCCCTGCAACATGTACCAAAAGAGTTGGGACGGGGGCAACAAAAGACTGGGAAAGGCCATGAATGCACAAATAACGCCTGTTTGGAACATTCCACAGGTAAACAGGTTAATCTTAAACAGTTTAATATGGTGATTGGGTATAACAGGACCATCCCAGTCGTTCACAATCAAAGATGGGACGAGGTTCACCACTTTGTGAACAATTCTGTGAGAAAATCATTCAACGGTTTAAAAACAATGTTTTCTCAACGTTCAATTGCAAGGAATTTGGTGATTTCATCATCTACAGTCCATAATATAATCAAAACATTCAAAGAATCTGAAGAACTTGCTATACTAAAGCGACAAGGCTGAAAACCAACACAGAATACTTGTGACCTTTGATCCCTCAGGTGGCTCTGCATTAAAAACTGACGTCATTGTGTAAAGGATATTACTGTGAGGACTCAGGAACACTCAGAAAACCATTGTCAGTTTACATAATTTGTCGCTACACCTGCGAGTGCAAGTTAAAACTCTACCATGCAAAGCAAAGCCATACATCAGAAAGGTTGGTTTGAAAAACAACCAGAAATGCCTTCTTTGGGTACAATATCATTTGAAATGGTTAGACACAAAGTGGAAAAGTGTGCTGTGGTCTGATGAGTCCACATTTCTAATGATAGTGGACCCAGAGAAGGCATTTCTGGTTGTTTTTCAAACCAACCTTTCTGAAGTATGGCTTTGCTTTGCATGGTAGAGTTTTAACTTGCACTCGCAGGTGTAGCGACAAATTATATAAACTGACAATGGTTTTCTGAGTGTTCCTGAGTCCTCACAGTAATATCCTTTACACAATGACGTCAGTTTTTAATGCAGAGCCACCTGAGGGATCAAAGGTCACAAGTATTCTGTGTTGGTTTTCGGCCTTGTTGCTTTAGTATAGCAAGTTCTTCCGATTCTTTGAATGTTTTGATTATATTATGGACTGTAGATGATGAAATCACCAAATTCCTTGCAATTGAATGTTGAGAAACATTGTTTTTAAACCGTTGGATGATTTTCTCACAGAATTGTTCACAAAGTGGTGAACCTCGTCCCATCTTTGATTGTGAACGACTGGGATGGTCCTGTTATACCCAATCACGATATTAAACTGTTTAAGATTAACCTGTTTACCTGTGGAATGTTCCAAACAGGCGTTATTTGTGCATTCATGGCCTTTCCCAGTCTTTTGTTGCCCCCGTCCCAACTCTTTTGGTACGTGTTGCAGGGATCAATTTACAAAAGATTGTATAATTTCAAAAAACAATAACGTTTATCAGTTTGAACATTAAATATATTGTCTTTGTGGTGTATTCAACTGAATAGAGGTTGAAAACGATTTGCAAATCAATGCATTCTGTTTTTATTTACATTTTACACAACGTCCCAATTTCAACGGAATTGGGGTCCTTCATTGTACTGAAAAGGGTAGTCAATGAACGTTTGTCATAGCCAACGGAATCAGCGCTGCACCAACAACAACAATCCTTACATTTAGTGAGTCGAGGTCAGCATTATATGAAATGATTGCCTTGAGGCAAAGCGGAATAACAAAAATTGGGGAAAATAAACACATAAATGAATGAAATACATTTTAGCCCATTTTGACCAGATAATATACAGTAGATTGTACAAAATGTTCGCTGAAAGAACACGTAATATTCGAATATTTGCACTGCGTTTTCATGATTTCCGCCAAAAAGAGTGTCGTGCAATGTGAGCTTGGTAGATCCATTTCTTTTGCCACGGATGGCATAGGATCGAAACATTAAGGGTGAGTCAGAGCCATTATCCCTGGGAGAGGCAGATGAAATGAGAAGGATGAGAGCGATACAATGAGCCTGCATGGTGCAGAGTGGGAGTGGACCATCCATGTTACACTGTCACATAATTACAGCTGAGCAGAGGCTGCATCTTTTAGTGGTTACGCAGCAAACGGCTCCGCGAGAAGAGACCTGAATCTGTCATAAAAAAAAGTGAATTATTCATTGTATGAATTCAATTGGACAGGAGGAGTGATTTTGGCGACTTCCTCAAACGAGAAATAAATCTCCGCTCGGAGATCCACTTAGGGCGAATTATCGTCTCGAAACGGGGATGAAAACGAGATGGTACAGAGATATGAAGGAAGGAAGGAAGCAAGGAAGGTAGGAGGTAGGAAACAAACACAGGGAGGTTTAGAGAGGCGTCCTGAAGGATTCCTCATCACCTGCTCTGAGATGGACAGTGAGTATTATTGTATACCACCATTGATTTGATTAGTTTGATTAGTTAGTTTGATACCGCCGGAGAAGAGCCAAATTTCCAGAATAACATGGTAGCTTTGTGACTGCTCTGAGCTAATTTCCAAAAAATGTCATCTGGGATAAGCCATAGCAGATACAGGCGACTGAAAGAAACAGAATGAACGTTTATGGACATGATGCACAACCCTGTGATATTGACAACTACGGCTAGCTAAAGATGCTAACAGTGAATAGCATTATGATCTGATCAAACAACAGGACTATGATGGGGTGTTTGGCTGATGATCGTCGCCAGTGGCAGTGAGTGCATTAATTAATCGACAGCTATCATCAGCGGCATCGGCGGCACTTGTGTTAAGTACACTAACTCGCTGTTGCGTTGTACGCTATTGCAAGTAAAACAGGTGCCGCGGTCAGAAAGAACAAACACTATTATCACTGTACTGAACACTTCCATACCGTATAACCAGGGGTGTAGTGGAGGGGGGACGCGGGGGGACCACTTCTCACGTCTTAAATATTTTTGTGGCAAAAGTAAGTATATGTTTTTTGTCTAGTCATTTACTTGGATACCATGGATACAATTAGGCATTGTAAACAATCTTTCTCAATATACCGTATTGTCCCGAATATAAGACGACTCGTTTATAAGACGACCCTCATTTTTCAAGACCCATTTACAGAAAAAAGAACATTGAATGTCAAATAGTATAGCCCCTGAATATAAGACGACTCCATTTTTGTGATATTTCCATTGGGAAAAAACATAGTCTTATATTCAGGCCAATAGGGTACTATACTTGTTTTAATAGAGTGTCTGTGTGAGTTGTGCAGGTGCACACAAATGCGTGCATGTGTGCATGCACGTGTCTTAAAGGGGAATTCCACTCATTTTCAATATTTTACTACAGTATGTCATTAATATACCTTAGAGATGTTGTGTGGACATGATAAAAAAGTTCCCCCATTCTGTGTTTCCTAAAAATGGAGGTCTGAAAAAATCATTATGGTGAAATACTTCTTGATGACATCACCAAGATGTGTTTCACCATGTCAATGAGTTTCCTTTTTTCTGAGAGTGTACAAATGTGAACCAAATGGACCCGCAAGGATCCATTTGGTTCACATTTTTACACTCTCAAAAAAAATGAAAATGGGTGGAATTCCTCTTCAAGAGGCATCCCCCACTTCTAAAAGTACCACTACAACACTGCATATAACCTACGAGAGATGCCAAGTGATGCTAATCTAATAACACAAGCACGACTAATTCTAATTTCATCACGGCCGTCACAGACAGGCGGCCCCATTTCAATGTCTCTGTCTCCTCCCCCCTTGCTATGCTCCCCGTATCGACAATGTAGACAATGCCATGTGTCACTGTCCACGGAGCTAATTAGTATCGGGGACGGACGGTAGGGGTGGGACAATTCACCGAAAAAAACCGAACCGTTCAATACGGGCTCCAAGGTTCAATACACACTAATGAACCGCAATATTTCGGTTCAGACAGACACATTTCCTTAATTATAGTATGGATAATATCCTTATTAATAAAGCAGATATTGTCTTGTAAACTAAACTAATTTAACTTTGTTGTCTGTCTACAATGCTGCATGTCTGCATGCTACCTGCCTGATACTTAACTGAAACGTGCATTCATGTTATTAGTCTAGGTGTTTTATATTTCCCTTGAAAAGAGCCTAATCATGAGGCACGAATGGCAATATACATTTTTTTAGTAAGTAATGAAAAGGAAGAAGTTTGTTTAATGTTTAGAAAATCTTGATTTATTTTTTTTATACGTTCAATTTGGTTTTAAAAAAGCAAAACATACCGAAACCGAAACCATGGCCCCCATACCGAGGTACGAACCGAACCGCAGGATAAGTGAACCGTCCCACCCCTAACGGACGGCATTCAAAAATTGGCTTGATCCGTTTTGCGTCTCACGCCTCGTCACAAGCTCATATACGACAGTCGGACACTCTGTTTGCTACGGAGGTTTCTGTTGCAGGGGACCGAGTGGGGCTATAGCACGACATTCTGTGGGGTTCTGTTGCACGCACACGAGCAAGTACACACACACATACACAGTTACACACACACACACACACACACACACACACACGCACAAGCAGCCGCACTAGAGCAACAGGATGCTGCACCATTCATCCATAGATTAACGTCTTACGCTTGTTATTACAGATTAGATGAAGATAAAGTAACACTACAGAGAGAGATTCCCAATGAAAGGGATGGAAGATTAGCGGCACATCCCCTTCTTTCTTTCTTTCTTTCTTTCTTTCTTTCTTTCTTTTTCTTTTCTTTCTTTCTTTCTTTCTTTCTTTCTTTCTTTCTTTCTTTCTTTCTTTCTTTCTTTCTTTCTTTCTTTCTTTCTTTCTTTCTTTCTTTCACATCACGGCTTTCATCCATCACGACGACAGTCTTTTTACCGTATCCAACGTGGAGGACCGATGGGAAATAACCCGCAGTTGTTTTGTCTGTCTTCTTTTGACACCGGAAATACAAGCGGACAAGAACGTCGATATATCTACTAACACACACACAGGCCATGAGCGGCCAGATAAGCAGGCCAGAGCCAGTGGGCTGAGGGCGGGTTGCCATGGCGTCATGGTAGTGGGAGGTAATTAGATGCCTGTTGAGTCCCTGCTGCGATAACCCCCCACTCCCATGTCTCTCTTTTATTAGATCATAATCCCCCCTGCACCCCCCCCCCCCCCCCCCCCCCCGCCGCCCCAACAACGCCTCCCAGACCCCCACCCACCCCTTGTCTCTTGAGAAATTTAGTAAGCTAGGACCTTACGCGTTGGATGGATGCTTGGGATGGATGGATATGGAGGATACCATATGGATATGTACGTGAAACATTGGCAATTTTAGGAGGGTGCCAGGGGGGTTGGCCAAAAAATACAACAACGTTTGGGGCAAAAAATTACCACATTACCACATTGACATTGGCCTAAAACACCACAAACCTACTGAATTTGAATATTTAGTTGCTCCATGTTCTATAGCAGTGGTTTTCAACCGTTTTTCAAACCAGGGCCCACTATTTAGTTAGCATTTTAGCCATCTGATGTTGAGTTTAGTCTATTGCACCCAAAACTAAAGATTTTCATGTTTTGCCAAGAAAATGGGAGGGGAAATGGTCAAAATAACAATTCTTCTACATTATAATTGTATAGACTCTGACTGAAAATTACGTAATTCAGATGTTTAAATATACTTCAACTAAGTGTGTAATTGTGTAATGTAACAGGGCGCTCACACAAGGTACCGCTCATTGTCAAATGTGAGCCTGTGAGCCTGTGACACAAAAGACGCAAGCCGACATCTGCAACTGCCACAAAAGGATACAAACAAAGCTATGCATACAAGTAATATCAAAACTGGTTTCGACTTCAGATGCAAAGTGGCATTATTAAACGTGATAAACCACCACATGGACTCTTATTAGATCTTTAACATGAAACCAAATGGTTGCCTGGCTGTTATATTATGGGCAAAAAAACAAGAAAAAAATCCTTTATTTGGGAGAGGCTAAATCTTTTCAAATGGTGGTCCGTGGGTCAAATACGGAGTAAATAATGGGCCTTGGTATCGAAGGGCGCCATCATTCGCAGCTATCACCCGCCAACAACAACACGTACCAGTCCTACCAGGTACAATATGTGCACCCAAACACCTCCTGAGGGCTGTCAGCCGTCTCTATTTCGGGCTGAGGTTCTGCAAAGGTTTTCAAAACACTTGTCAAAAATACAGATAATAGATCCACAAAGGTGGCATCGTCACAATGCGTGGTGATCTTTTACATTCAATAACGCTTGAAAGTGTGTTGAATTAGGGCTTGCGAGGTCGAATTAACCTTCAAGGTCGCCGTATAGCTGTGTATGAGCTGAAAAATACCCCGTGGCAGAAGGAACAAGACGGACTGTGACTGATGCATTCTGTTCCAGTGTCCAAAATAAAGTGCCTGCTCTGTGCTCACGGCGAAACACGGAAGGCCAAAATAGGGTCGCGATTTTCCAGTGCGATGGATAGAGGTAAACACTGGAATTCCTCTGGTCAGTGTCAAATCAAACAGGGTCTAACGCCACTTTTACACACAGCAACGGCCTGTAGCGCAAGAAAACAGCAACGTCCCTGTTGCGTTCTAGCTTTTTGTTCGGCCGTTTAGATCGGGAGACGCAGCATGGATCAGGTGCACATTAAAGGGCATTACAGGCGGGGAGTGATGAAAAAAAAAAAAACGCCTGCGTTATCGTGGAGATTTACCACTCTGCCCCTCACCTGATGACGGGACGATAATCGCTCGTCATGAATGAAACGCTCGCCGGAATTGAGGTCTGGAATAAATCGTGGGGGTGCGCTGCACCAAATGAACCCTAACGGGTCCGCGTTGTCGCGTTGTCACCAACCTCCGATAACGCTGTTGTACTAGTCTACACAGGAAAGACACGGTTATGTTGGCGTTTTTTCCTCCACAGACGGTTTCCACGTAAAGGTGACCTCAGAGTGACCTCATGTTTGGCCGGCTTTGATTGGTCAGCATAGTAAGAGCTCTGTGTGATCTATGATGACACGTACACACACACACACACACACACACACACACACACACACACACACACAAACAGACACAAACAGACACACCGGCACCCATAAAAAACCTTCTGGCGGCAATAAAGCTGTCGCTGCTACTATCAGACTTAACAGCCGCTTGTGTTTACTTCCATATGGCCCCGCCCCAGACAAACCGTGAGCGTGTACACCACACACACACACACACACACACACACACACACACACACACACACACACACACACACACACACACACACACACACACACACACACACACACACACACACACACACACACACACACACACACACACACACACACACACACAAAACGAGACTGCCCTCATCTCTCTCTCTCTCCTCTCTCTCTCTCTCTCTCTCTCTCTCTCTCTCTCTCTCTCTCTCTCTCTCTCTCTCTCTCTCTCTCTCTCTCTCTCTCTCTCTCTCTCTCTCTCTCTCTCTCTCTCTCTCTCTCTCTCTCTCTCTCTCTCTCTCTCTCTCTCTCTCTCTCTCTCTCTCTGTCTCGCTCGCTCTCTCGACGTCTCATGTCTAACTAGATGCCCTCATTAACAGTCCACCTGTTATTCTCCACAGACTTGGCCTGGATTAGGGGAACATGCAGAGCGTACTACATCTGTCCGTATCGTATGACTTATAGCTGTTGACACGCAGCCACTGACTCAACAATGTGCCGTCAGGCTTGCCCTGTCACTTCCCTTTGGCGCCGTTTTTTAATGCTGCAGGCGGACATAAGGAC
Organism: Benthosema pterotum; assembly: GCA_039105355.1. Classification (NCBI taxonomy): domain Eukaryota; kingdom Metazoa; phylum Chordata; class Actinopteri; order Myctophiformes; family Myctophidae; genus Benthosema; species Benthosema pterotum. The sequence continues at coordinate 1,002,502 of CM076984.1, read as the reverse complement.
GCACGCGGACGACTATTTGGTAGACATGCACGTGATGCAGTTGTGCTGAGTGTGCTTTTTGGTTTTTGTTTTGTTTGTTTTTTGCATTGGAGTTCCTCCAATGCATGGCTCATCTCTCATTTAAATCAGAAGATTGTTTCTCATTTAAACCTCGCCAACACCAACAGTACTTCACACCAACACACGGGCGTAGACACGTGGGGAAAAGGGGGACAATTGTAGGGGGGCCCAAAGTCAGGGGGGGGGGCACTGAAAGCTTGCATTAATAAGGTTTTATTTGTATCAATTATATTATGAAAAGTTTTTGATCTCAAAGTGCACCAGATTGAAGCATTTTAAAGGGGAAATCCATTTTCAACATTATAATATTTCATTAGTATAACCTAGAGGTGCTGGGTGGACATGATAAAAACGTTTCCCCCCATTCTGTGTTTCCTGGAAATGGAGGTCTGAAGAAAAACCACAAAAACATGATGAAACACATCTTGATGGCATCATCAAGATGTATGTCATCATGTTAATGGATTTCTATGGACACTTCTTTTTTGAAAAAAAAAAAATGTTGAAAATGGGTGAAATTCCCCTTTGACGCCGCCAGGAAAGTGGGGCCCATGTGGAAAAGCTTTGTAGGGGGCCCAGAATTGCTAGCTACGCCCCTGCACCAACACCAACAGATCTACTATGAAGAACTCGTAATTATGTCACCATTACAAAGTCATCTCCTAAACCAGCCTGTCAGAGTCCACCAAAGGACGGTCGCCGACCGCAAACCGATTCCAACACTCGTGCAAGAGCGTGTCAACATGCTTCCTGGATTCAAAATCACGTTTCTTGCTTTAAGAGAAACGTGATTCTGAATCCATTGCAAGCAGTAGTTCTGCACACACAAAAAAAACATTCCTTGGGGCCTAAAAAACACAACCATAGTTGTCATTACAAATGTGACTAACTGTGATGAGGTCAGCACATTATGGGCACATGTAGACAATATTTTAGGCCAATAAAAAAGAAGTCTGTCGGCTGCCAGCAAGGTGATAGAGAGATGAAATAGAAGGCTCTCTTTCGCACTGGAAAAACAGCAAAATGGAATGCTCTTCAGCCCTAAACAGAGAGCATGGTACCTGATCCAAAACTGAGAAAAACATTAACACGATAGAGACTAAGTGAACACAGTCGCCTGATTGAGAAAGGCATGCCAATAAAGCTCCTTTGAATTGAAAAGAGAGAGGCGATCTGGTGCACACAGGGTAAAATAGAGGAAATCCTTTATTAAATTAAAAAGGCCAAAAAAAAAAACATGTTTCCCGGGCTAGCCTCTCTCTTTTCACTGTGGATTTGTTCCCATTTTGGATCCCTGTGAGCACCTTTTACCATTCATCACCAACGAGCACAGTCTCCATTTGAGCACCTGGTTAGCTCATGTTTTTATCTCCCTTGAATTGAATTGGATTGAATTGAGAAAGGGGGAGGAGGAGGAGGAGGAGGAGGGGGAGGGGAGGGGGGATGCAAAGCCCCCGTTCTCCTGGCCAGAGGGCAGGGTGGGTGTGGGAATGATGGGAAACAGTGGGGCCCGTCTGTGATGGTAACACATCAGCAGGCAACCACCAGCGTATAGAATATCTCCCCACCTAACTGGTTTTCTCAAAGACAAGATTCTGGGCTGACTTACATCCATCAATGCACCTTGCAGAATACAATATATGCCATAGATCAGGGGTTTTCAACCTTTTTCATCCCAGGGCCCACCATTTATTCAGCATTTGAGCCACGGATCACCATGTGATTACATTTTCACACCAAAGACCTAAAATCAAAGAATTCTTTTGATATTGTCCACAATTCCAGGATGAATTTTGCCAACAAAACAGTGTAGACTTCTTAATTAAGTGGTGCTAATTTAGATGATTTTAACTCTTGAGAGTGTAAAAATGAAACCAAATGAAACCATTTTTACATTCTCAAGAGTTACATCTGGCTAACCAACTTTCCATCATTTAGCCTGCAGGGGACCACCTGGAACCTTCTCAGGGACCACTGGTGGTTCCCAGACCACCTGTTGAAAACCCCTGCCATAGATAAATAACTCACAGTAGTGTCTTTGTGTGTTGGTTGACATTTCAAAAGCAATGGAGCATCTGCAACATCTTGCCAGAGATGTTAAAAAAAATACTGCTTCCCAATCTCAAATACACAGCGTGCCAAAAATAGAAAGACTGATACAACTCAAGGGCCTTGACAGCCTCCGGACTGTGTTTCAATAACAAAAATGATATTTTCCATCAAAAGCCTAAGGTAAGACCTATTTCACAGCTTCCTGTGCAATGAACCTCACCAAGATCCTCACCAAGCACATAGTAAAAAGAGAAAGCAAATCAACCGAGTTGAGAAAGTATAACAATTTGTTAGTATAGATATCTTATCATGGATCGTGCAATATGCCGTACCAGACGACAATAGTAATCAAAATATCATCCCGAAGGCCGAAGATAATTCATTCCACAGGCCTGATTTTTGGCCTTGAGTTTGACATGCTGTTGTCCTTTCAACAATCAGTGTAGAATTCGTACACCTGGGCCAGGGGGGGTAGGTACTATTTGCAAACTGCTCATAAAATATTCATTATGCAGGGTGGAATAAGATACAGCCGGCACAACCACACCCATTCAGCGCTTCCTACAAACAATTGACAAGTGATATCAGTGGTGTACATTTCTCTCTCTCTGTGTCTCTGTCTCCCTAGGAGGGGGAAATCTGCGCGCGTTGGCACATTTAATGATTACACAAATAGAGATAAGCACAATGCACACGCTGGTGTGACCCAAAACAAGGGCCTTGAGCAGTGTTGCCAACTTGGAGCATTTGTCGCTATATTTAGCTTTTTTTCCCCCCAGACCCCCAGAGCGTATTTTTTTTTCCAGAGCGGGAAATAAAACCAAATGGACCCTTACTGGTCCTTTTGGCATTGACATTGACATTTTGCCAAATTAGTCCGAGAGACTAAACTCAACATCAAATGGTGGTCCGTGGTGGCTAAAATGCAGAATAAATTGTGGGCCCTGGTATGAAAATGGTTGAAAAGCATTCTAGTGCATTTTGCAAGAGCCACTAGTGTATTTTGGATTTGGGCAGTTGGCAACACTGGCCTTGAGCTAGCAGCAACATTACACTGTGAGAATCCATGGAGATGAGTTTTGGGCTGGGGGATTCCCTAAGTTTTTGGAACATTAAAGTTATCATTTAATCTCTGTATGATTGCCTGGCCCCACAAAGAGCCCAATCGTGGGGTGGTGGGTGGGTGGGGAGAGGTCTGGGGATGAGGGAATCTCCTCCCCCATGCAGAAATGGATGAAACCTTAGCTGTAAGCTGGTCTGCAATGGTGAATTTTGGGGGAAATCACCTGAGATATCCTGCATGCAAAATGACAATGCAAAGTGTCCTGTTACTAGCAGGAGATATACTGTAGTAAAGTAATGTTCCAGCCCAGAATTTGTCACCTGTAATGCATGCTGTGCACTAGTGTGCAGACTGCAGACCGCTCCAGCAGATTTTAAGCAGCGACCCTCCCCTCCCTTTTTCACCATAATCCATCATGACATTGTGGAAGATGTAGCAGCACTGTGGTATACACTACAGTGAGCACTGCAGCAGCAGCTACTCGTGACAAATTGTGACCATCATCGTCGTACTGTTAGAGGGGAAGGGAGGCACGAGTGCGACCAGAAATTTCCATACATTTTTACAGATAGCAGGGCAAAGCAGCACAGCCGCTGACTCACACACACTCACACACACACACACACACACACACACACACACACACACACACACACACACACACACACACACACACACACACACACACACACACACACACACACACACACACACAGTTTTATGACGCCTCTTTGCATCGTAGTAAAGTGCGAGATGCGGCTACCTTGTCTGCCTGTAGGTCTATTGTTATGGCCTACACGGTGCTACTGTTTATTTCGGCGCACTGACTGTTGCCCTGATTGAACTTTTAATAACTACAGCAGAACACTAGAGCAGTGGTTTTCAACCAGTGGTACGGGGACCACCAGTGGTCCTTGAGAGAGTTTCAGGTGGTCCCCAGCTATATGATGAAAAGTTGGTTAACCAGGTAACTCTTTGAGAGCGTAAACATGAAACCATGAAATTCATGTTTACGCTGTCAAGAGTTAAAGTACACATCACGCGAATGAGCCCAAGTCTATACACAACTAGAGAATGTAGAAGATGAATGGTCATTTTGATCTGTATGTTGTTCATAGGCGGGTTATGAAATTAAGGGCCCCTGGGCCACCACCAGCCAAAGGCCCCCCTACACCAGAGGATTTTTCTGCCTGGCAAGGTGGCATGATGGTTTAGGACTTTTGGGGCTATTTTAGTGACACAAAATTAGTAAACCCATTGTTAATAAGGACCGTGTGCACCACTATTATTCATTTTTACCCCCTTTTCTAGATGCGCCCTGAGCTTGAGCCTCTTAGCGATCACGCGTACACTCAAGCTCATGAACCCCCTAGCTCAGGGCCCCGGGCCTGGGCCCAACATGCCCGTTGGATAATCCTTCCCTTATGTTGTTGAACCGTTTTGTTTCACAAATCCAGCCTGGAATTGTGGACAAAAGCAAAGATAAATCTTTAGTTAGTTTGTGGGGCTACAATGTCATCAGACCACTGCTCTAGTCTAGAGTCATCCAGACAGAGCCTTATAGACAGTTACGCAAACTTCATTCAATTCATGGGGTTGTTTTAAGAGGCTTTTCTACACAGACTGTAGTAACAGCACAACATAAACATTAGAGACTTTAGTTTCTGTAGGCTACGCTACTAACCCCCTCAATGTCGCAACTGTGACAGATAGGCCTCTGGAGTGAGTGCACTCGGAATAGTAGGCTAAACACTGTGTGTGTGTGTGTGTGTGTGTGTGTGTGTGTGTGTGTGTGTGTGTGTGTGTGTGTGTGTGTGTGTGTGTGTGTGTGTGTGTGTGTGTGTGTGTGTGTGTGTGTGTGGTTTCATTTTTACACTCTCAAGAGTTAAAATAGCCTATTTATCATCTGAATTAGGACCACTAAATTAAGAAGTCTACAATGTTTTGTTTTCAAAATCCAGTCTGGAATTGTGGACAAAACAAAACCATAATTCTTTAGTTTTAGGTCTTTTGGGTGAAAATGACATTCAAATGGTGGTCCGTGGCTCAAATGCTTAATAGCCTAAATAGTGGGCCCTGGGATCAAAAAAGCCCTGCACTGAGTGTGTATATGAATGCATTATACATAAACGCACAGCAGCAGAGATGGCAGACGCAACGGGGGTCCCTGGATCACACACACACACACGCACGAACGCACGCACGCGCGCGCGCGGGTGATGCTTCTGTGTGCATGGATGGTGGGCGTGAGTGAAATTGTAATATGTGGTAGAAAATAGAGGTGTGCGTGTGTGTGTGTGTGTGTGTGTGTGTGTGTGTGTGTGTGTGTGTGTGTGTGTGTGTGTGTGTGTGTGTGTGTGTGTGTGTGTGTGTGTGTGTGTGTGTGCGTGTGTGTGTGTGTGCATTGCTGATTTGCAGCTACTTACCAGCAGCTCTACACTGTCAAGTCCATCGCTCTGCAGCCCAGTTGTTGCCGCATCCAAAATATACAGTTCTATAAATCCAGATATTCCGGGAAGAAAAACAAATCAATACAATACAACAACTAAACAGAGGGAGGAATCGCACCGTAGTGATACTAGAAGAGACGTAAGGCGGATCGATGATGAGCCAAAGAAAGAAAGAAAGAAAGAAAGAAAGAACGAACGAACGAAGTGATCGCGGGACAAACTGGTCTAAAAAAACGAGTGAGAAAACGAGCTGCGTTTCTCTGATCGATGCTCGTTTGAATGAAAATGTCGTTTCTGTGGGTTCAAAATCCGTCACCGGACGTCACGGCACCACCTCCGGGTTGGATCAGATCAGGTGCGGGTCGTTGTGAACTGTGATCGTTCCAACTGATCATCCAACGGACTGAGTGAGAGCGAGAGGACGAGACGCAGTGAAGGTGTGGTGGTGGATGTGGTGATCGCTCTGTGCTGACGACATGACGAGCTTTCTGTCTGTCTGTCTGTCCGTTTCTCTCTGTCTCTCTCCGTTGTGTGTGTGTGTGTGTGTGTGTGTGTGTGTGTGTGTGTGTGTGTGTGTGTGTGTGTGTGTGTGTGTGTGTGTGTGTGTGTGTGTGTGTGTGCATACCCGTAGCTACGGGGGGGCAGTAGGGGCGATGCCCCCCCGATTAGACTTTCTGCCCCCCCAGTCCAGATTGCCCACACCATGCTTATTTTAATGTTTTAAATATGTATTTTCATATTTTTTTTTTGTGATTCTAATAAAACACATATTTTCAAATGAATTAATGGTAACCATGGTCAAATAATAAAAAAATGCAATAATGAAAAGTTCACTTTAATGTTTGGACCTAGTCGGATTCATTTTGTTGCAGAACAATGCTACGTCATTGCGCATGAGCTCTGTTACGGCGGGTCAATCGGGGTTAACAGAATTCACATCAAAACAAACATCCCCGCTGAAACTGAAATAATGGATATAAGAAAATGGCTCAACGCTAAAACCAAGAAGCCAACCGCTGACCCACCAGAGCCTTCAGAAAGTCCTGCTGATGACGAAGAAGACAATACTGAAAGCACCGTCGCGTTGCCTGATTTTAGTGGTTCGAGCAGCACCGAGGCAGAACCGGAGCACCAGCGGGACCAGCTCGCCTCTAGTTCTACTACTACTGCTGCTGCTGCCGCAACGTCCACAGCAACAGCCGGTCATAGAAGCTCAACTTTTGGATCACCGGCGCCACCCGATGATCTTTCTCCGCCAGATGATCTTGGTTCTGACACGCCTAACCAGGTGAAAATGGACAAATACCCAAGCAGCCTTTTTGGTGGGAAAAAAGAAAAACGTTCCTTTGGGAGTGCGTGGTTTCAGGGCAGGGACTGGCTGGAATACAGCGTGGAGGCCGATGCTGCTTTTTGTTTCCCCTGCAGGAAATTCCGTACAGCATGTAGTGGCACTGTTGACACTACTTTCACATTGAAAGGATTTCGGAGTTGGAAGCACGCAACAGAATCAAATAAAGGCTTAAATAAACATGCTATGTCTAAAGAGCATTTGACGTGTGTTACGATTTGGAAGGAGAGAAACAGGCGAGCACAGACTGACACTGAAATCTCAACCTTGGTTAATACGGAACAATTGGCAAGAAACAGATATTACGTGTCCTCCCTGATAGACACAGTCGAATTTCTGGTATCACATCAGTTGCCTTTGCGGGGAACACTGGATGCATTCAGTGAAATGTCAGAAGGGGGTAGTGGATTGTTTCTCTCTCTTTTTGAATACACGCTAAAAAAAGACTCCACGCTAGAACAAGTAATGAAGCATATTCCACGCAATGCAACGTATACAAGTCCTGAGGTACAGAATCAAATGATTGAAGCAATGAGCAGCGTGGTAACAGAAGCCATTGTAAAGGACATGGGCACAAATTGGTTCACAATCAAAGTCGATGGGACTCGTGACCCCACGGGCTGTGAGAACATTTCCATAGTGGCGCGTTTTATATCAGAGGAAAAAAAAGAAGTGACAGAACGCCTAATTGTTATGGCAACCGCCCAAGTCGGCGACGCAGCAACACTCACTGACACTATACTACAGGAACTCGCAAAGGTTGGGCTCAGCTCCGATAAAATATTGAGTCAATGTTATGATGGCGCTTCCGTCATGTCAGGGAAGCATGGAGGGGTCCAGAAACTACTACAGAGCAAACTTGGACGAGAAATTCCCTACGTGCATTGTTTCAATCACCAGCTCCATCTTGTCGTTGTCCATGCATTGACAGCAGAGAGGGCAATTGGCGACTTCTTTGACGTATGTGGCATGCTGTATAATTTCTTCAGAAAGCCCACTGTTGCTGTTCACTACAAAGGCGACACACTGAAGCGTCTATTGGATCAGCGTTGGACAGGCCATCTGGCTACGGTCTCGGTGATCATTAAAAACATGGAGGATATCACTGCAGTACTGTCGGAGGTGAGCAGTACCCGGGCCTACGGTTCAGATGTTAAAGTTGAGGCAGTAGGACTTCTTCACCATGTGAAAGAACCACACTTCGTTTTTATTGCGCATGCAGTGCAGAAGATTTTAATGATTCTGGACGCACCAAACCGACAGCTACAAGCTGAAAGAATGGACCTTCTCACTGGAGTTAAACTTGTGCGCAGTGCAACAGGTTGTGTTCGTGAGCTGAGATGCGACACTGCATTTTCAGAGTTATGGAATGCAGCCACCAACAACAACAACAACAACACACCGGTGGCTCAAGATGCTGCAGCAGCAGCAGCCGACCAGCCCGCAGCAGCAACAGCCGATCAGCCCGCAGCAGCAGCAGCCGATCAGCCCGCAGCAGCAGCTCAACCAGCCAAAAGGAAACGTAAAATGAACCGTAACCTTGCAGCCTACATAGTCGAGGAAAGTGTGGGACAAGGACAGGACGAAATCAACTCGGAGACGGAGATGAAAAGACTCTACTACAGTGCCATTGATGCTGTTCTGGGAGAGATGGAGGCTCGCTTTAGCGAACGTGGTGGTAAACTGATTTCTGCATTGACGGCCCTGGACCCAGCCGCGACAGAAAGTTTTTCTCGATGCCACAAAAGTTAAGCCAATCCTAGACTTGGTAGGAGTCGAGATAGTACCAACACAGTACACTGTTGCACGCGCATACCTGCTGTCAGAAATGACAGCAGCAGGCCCAGGAGAGAAATGGACCACTCAGAAAGTACTGTCAGAACACCACGCAGCGCTTCAATCAACACCCACGGTGTTACTCGCACTCCGACTGGCCCTGGTGTTTGGTGCTTCAACAGCAACATGTGAGAATTCTTTCTCAACACTAAAGAGCGTCTTTACCGACCGTAGACGCAGCATGCTTCATGAGAGAAAGGCCCGACTTGTACAGCTTGCTTTTGAAAAGGATTTAACCAAGAAATGCAGAAGTGAATGGAAGGAAGCTGTGCTGAGGAAGTTCCACACAGGTCACAATCGCCGCCTTCAGCTCTTCTAATGGTGAGTGAAATAAATAAGCATACGGTCTATTATAATTATTTTAGTTGATAATTATGGACTAGACTATGAAACGCATTAGCCTAATTTGTTGCTTTTTGTTATTGTTAATCTCTGTCAGGGTTGGACTGTCCCATTAATGCTGGAATTCGGAACTGTCCACGGTGCTACTCCTGGAATGAATACTTGGCGGTGACCCCCCCTTTCCCACCTGACCCATATTAAGAGACTTTATAGGCTAATATTATTGTTGTTGGTTGATGCTGCATAGCCTTTTTAATTTTCCTCCCGCCGTGGAGATGTTGACCCAAAGACACTGTCCTCTTAATATGCTAGCTCATACTATTTGTTTTCATTTCATTTTCCTCCCGCCGTGGAGATGGTAACACAAAGACACTGTGCTCTTAATATGCTTACATGCTATTTGTTGATGGTTAATGGTTTTATAGCATAGTTCTGTTTCTCTCTCCCTCCTTCCTTGCGGAGATACTTGTGTTAATGATGATTGTGTTAATGTGCTGTTGTGTTGTTGGATGCGATGCATAGCCTACTAAATAAAACAACGCACAGGAGAAGAGGGCTATATGTATTTGTGTAATTGCTTAATATGATTGGGTGGTGGTGAACCTTGAAAAATAATAGCCCCCCCTGGAAACATGGATGCCCCCCCAGTGAAAAATTCCTGGCTACGGGCCTGTGTGTGTGTGTGTGTGTAGGAACCACGACGAGCCTCCCTCTCTCTCTCCAGTGTTGCCAACCACCAAAATCCAAAATGCACTAGTGGCACTTCCAAAATGCACTAGAATGCGCTAGAGTTGGGGTTTTCAACCATTTTCATACCAGGACCCACTGTTTATTCTGCATTTTAGCCCCATTTGATGTGGAGTTTAGTCTCTCGGACTAATTTAGAAGAAACCAAACGGACCCGAAAGGGTCCGCTTGGTTTCATTTTAAGATCTCAAGAGTTACAGATCTATAACAAATGGTGGAAAATGGTGAAAAACGAGGGTTTTATCTCTGGCGCCTGTCAACCAATTTTGCCCCAACTCACCATCAGCAAAAAAAAGCACTAGAATTTCCGCCAGGTGTTTTTCACTCATTTTGGCGCTAGGGGAGTCTGAAAAAAAAAAAACCTACATATAGTGACAAATGCGCCAAGTTGGCAACACTGCACACACACCCCTCCTCTCACGTACGGCAGCAGCTCTGCAGCTGCTGCCACGAGACATGGTTTAGCCTACTCGATCGTCACACTATGAAGTGAATTGTGCCATTTTACCATTGTTATGTTTGTGATTTAGTGAAAGACAGGCCGATTAATTAAAGGGGAACTCCACCCACTTTCAACATTTTAAATTATGTCATTAATATACCTTAGAGATGTTGTGTGAACATGATAAAAAAAAGTTCCCCCAATTTTGTATTTCCTAAAAAATGGAGGTCTGAAAAAATCATTAGCATGGTGAAATACATCTGATGACATCATCAAGATGTATTCCACCATGTTAATGATTTTTCTTTCAGACCCCTTTTTCCTGAGACGGTACAAATTTGTATCCTCTGAGGAAAATTTTGAAAATGGGTTCAAAATTTAACAGCTCCTTTAAAGGAAAATTTCACACCAAAACACATTGGGCATGAATCTACCTTGATTCCTGTGACATGACATATAATGTCTTTGATTTTTGTCACAGATGCCCCATTTCCTACATTTCACCCATGAGGTCCCCGTCCCAGCGACGACGTTAGGGAACAGTTAACATGGCCACGGGTTGTTTTTATTCTACTGCAGGTATTTCTGTAACTCCAAACTTATTTTTTTCACACATCATATTTTAATAGTATACTGATAAACACGCTTGAGTTTTATGTCACTCTGGGGCAGCCTTTACATGTAATCCCTGAGGTAATCTATTCCTCCTCCTCTCCTCCCCTCACTTTTGCCACTCTTCTCTCCGGTTGAAACCCCTGTCCCATGGGTGCCGGCTGAGTTTTAAAAAATCATAGTGTGGTCCAATTATCTTGTAATGTGTGGTTTGATGTGATGTGTGAAAAAAATAAGTTTGGAGTTACAATAATAGCCGCAGTAAAATAAAGACAACCTGCAGCCATGTTAACTGTTCCCAACGTCGTCGTGGGGGCGGGGACCTCAAGAACACGACAAGAGAATAGGCGTGGTCCGTCGCAGTTGCAACGGAAGCCCAACATAGTTAAGAAAGCAGGCGACGGCAACGGGATCCACCTCTTCCACTGGCACCTCTACAGCGTAGCTCTCGTCCACGTTGTTAACACGACGCCAAAAGCTGCGTTTTGCCGTCCGCGGAGAGGGTAGGTCGGCCGTGAGGCTTATATATCGAGCACAGAGCGATTCATTACTGACTTCGTAGGTTGGACGTTCTACCAATCTTAAATAGGCTAATGGGGCATCTGTGACAAAAATCAAGGACATTATATATCATGTCACAGGAATCAAGGTAGATTGATGCCCAATGTGTTTTGGTGTGGAATTCTCCTTTAACGGCTTGTAGATTTACAGTAGCCTACAAGTCAAGCACAAAACTCAATGCAAGACTGTTAACTGTGAGTGGACAGAACTAATTAGCATTATTACACTTATAGCAGCCACCATGTTCATTATACATCACAGAGCCTACCCTAAAAGCCAACCAAAAGTAGGCTGTTTGATTGATTTAATGGGAATTTGCAGAATGGATACACTACAGTTCAACAAAGTCAGCAACATGTGGTCTTTATCTGCAATACCAGACATGCAAGGCGTGCACAAATTAGAGAATGCAGAAGAATATAGTTATTGTGATCAACGGCTGCCTGTTACATGGAATTGTGGACAAAATACTAATACACAAACAAACAAAAATCTAAAATTTGGATCCGAGAGAGGCTATAACCACAAGGTGGTCTGTGGCTCAAACTCAGAATTAATAAAAATGGGCCTTGAATTGAAAACAGGGCTGAAATCCGTTGTGTTAAATGATTCATATATTCACAGGCTCCGAGCCAGTGACACACTGTACCCAAACAGTCATGGACAGATTATGCTATTTGTAAAACATCAAGCCGTCATGGGCAGATTATACTATATTTGTAAAACATCAAACGCCTCCCTCCGTTTCCTCGCCTCAGGAAGCAACACACAGCGTGAGTGACATTCTCTATCCGTGACCCCCCCCACCCCCGCCCCCACAGGCTCTGAATATGCAAATGAGGCTGATATTATTAAAGCCAGCTAGCATAACATGAGAGTCAATTAAAATCGAGTTAATTAATAACATTCGCCTCAATTTGGAATTGGCAATGCAGGAGAACAGGGGCGGATCTAGGCATGGGCATGGGGGGGCAATGCCCCCCTAAAAGCCCAGTCTGCCCCACCAAACATGATGGCATGCAAAACAACCCAAGATATTTCAAATTAAAGTGCTTATATTTAAAATGACTTTAAACACTACTACTCTGACTCTCTGAGTCAGACCTTTAGCTTTATGCATGCTGCGTGTCTGTTGCAACTTCAACTGATGTTATTATTGATGCTTTACTTGCCTAATAAATGCCCTGTAACTGAAAATGGTATGGGAGCTGTTTGTCAGGTATATCCAAATGTGGATGTTTAAATGAACATGGTATGAGAGCGGCTTCATCGCCTGTGGCGCGAAGCGACACGGGCGATGAGCCGCCCCCAACCCCCCCCCCCCCCCCCCCCCCCCCCCCCCCCCAATTGGGATATGTTACATCCGCCCCTGCAGGAGAATACAGCACACCGAGGGAGGGGGCAAGAGGGATGAATGTAGCAAGAGTAGCCCTGCCTGAGACGCAGACCACTATAGGCTAATATCTAGCTTTGCATATTTGGTCTTTCAGTAAGCCCCTCCCCCAAACGGCTACGGTCCAATCACAGCATGTGATAGACAAGCCTCTCCAGCTATAGTTTATATTGTTTGTATAAAAAAAAAAAAAAAAAAAAGGCACTCACATTTTTCCACTGCATATGGCAGTCCTTGTTGACTGGTTTTAAAATACTTATATTATATAAATATTCATCATGTGAATTAGCCCCCAAGTCTACACAACTAAAGAATGTAGAAGATTATTGGTCAGTTTTGATCTGTATGTTTGACTGTTTTGTTTTCCAAATCCAGTCTGGAATTGTGGACAAAAGCAAAAGATATCTTTAGTCTTTGCGTCTGTGGGGCTAGATTGTTCTCAAACGGTGGTCTATGACTCAAATACTGAATAAATGGTGGGCCCTGGTGTCAAAAAGGTTGCCACCCCTGCAATAAAGGATTATTTGGGGGGGGGGCATGCCCATTCCTAGATCCGCCCCTACCAGGCCGAATGAATGGCAAAGAGTACATGGTCTGTGACGTTCATGAAGCATCATCCTCTCTCAGTGATGTTCTGTTCTGGAAGAAAGTGTGACAACATGAAACCTGTCTCCTCCACCAGCAGGGAGAGACAGGTGCTACGAGTGGACAATTCATAGCAAAGAGAGGAAATATAGGACGCATTGAGCAAAGAGAGACAGAGAGAGAGAGGGAACATTGAACATCATGAATAGAGACAGCGATTCTAAAAGGGTGACGGAGCCGTTTCCTGGAAGAGCAGAGAAAACGGTTACCTTTGTGAGAATGGAGAGACCTTTGCAGCCATTGGTGTCTTGTTGGCAGACAAGAGACTGGATGGCACACAGTGATGTTGTTGCCAGCTACTGTACTGTATATGGCAGCGCTCACTTGGCCCTCCGGTCAGTTAACGTTACCCCAGACGCCTCTCTGTCTCCTCAGATGAATGGTTAGAAAACTGCACCCCCCCCCCCCCCCCAACGAACCCCCTATACAGAAGGATGATTCAAGATACAGGAGGTTTCAGTTTCATTTGTAACCCGACCGATACGAGTTCAAGCAATGAAATGATTGGTGGTTGTGGGTTAAGCTCCGCATGCTGCAACAATAAAGCACAGAACATGTGTAACGTGTGACCTGCGTTGTGTTGTGAAATGAAGTTGCAGACGCCTTCTGGCTTTGTCGACAGTTTTATCTGGCAAAATACTTTCTGACGTATCTGGTCAGGGTTACACACCCAATCCTCAGCACGTCTACAATAGAATAGCAGTTACAGTTTTATAGTTTACAGTATAGTATGGCGTTATAACTAGGCCTACTTGAAAACATATACAAAACGTCACTACTAATACTAGTGTAACAGTGTGATATAATTCCACAAAATATGATATACAGTGCTTCTACCTGACACGATTCCCCAGTCATGCTAGTGTATTAATTGGTGCAGTCTGTCTCCTGTATAACAGTCCCACCACACCTCCACCTCTTCCTCTTTTATTTCCACAATTGGAACGAGGTATAGGTGTCTCTTGTTACGTCCTGTATAACAAAATAATTGTACCTACAAAATGATTTATACAGCATGTTTAATTCTGTTTAGAGAGGAGGCCAGTCTCTGCGCGAGACTAACGTGGGGACGTGTTGTGTGTTATTCATTGTCAGGTATGTTATGTTTTGTTATGTGTTGTACTATTTTTGTTCACCTCTTTTATTTCCGCAAGTGGAACGAGAGAGGGACCAGTGTATGCACCAGACTAACATGGGGACGTGTCGAGTGTTATTCATTGTGAGAATAAACCTCTCCAGTCTCCACAATGAGCCCTGTGTTGTCCCTCCTCCCTTCACAACGCAGAGTGAGACAGACAACACCGGTTACACTAGTACAACTAGTATGTGCTGAGGAACACATCTTACCATGGGCATGGCTACCGGATAAAAAAAGAAGAAAAGTACAGATACAGGTGAAAACCTTTGAGCAGCAACACTAACCCTAACCCTAACCCTAATACATACAATAACATGAACGGGAAACGATTTACCAACCAGATACTGCCTGTATGTCAACAGTTCCTTTAAATAGGAAAAAGGAACCTTATTATTTAGTTGCAAGCTTTTATCTTAAGCTTTCAATCTTTTATTGGGTCGATATTTACAAACCCCACGACATGAAACAAGCAAGGTTATCTGCTAACAACAGTATACATACTGCAGTTCAATACGTGCAAATTTAAATGACAATGTAGGCAAGGAATAAAAACACGGCATGCTCTGTTGTCTCTTCGCGGTGCCCTTGAAGACAGCTCACAGGTTTTTGCGCCGTCCATGTCGGCACAAGCGGTCCATTGCTGGTGTGACAGTATTGTACAATACATTCCCTTCAGAGTCCTTCTGGCTCTGCTCAGGGGCGGATGTAACATTTCCCAATTGGGGGGGGGGGGGGGGGCAGGTGAAAATGGTGAAGCCGCACCCATACCATTTTTGGTTACAGGACTTTTATTAGGCAATTAAGCATCAATAATAACATCAGTTGTTGTTGAAGTTGCAACAGACACGCAGCATGCATAAAGCTAAAGGTCTGACTTTTTTCAGTTTTCAATGATGAAATGCTGTTGGTTTAGTGGTGCCACAACTGTAGTTAGTAGTTAGCTAGTAGCAGTAGTAGTGTTTCAAAGCACTTTCATTTGAAATATCTTGGGTTATTTTGTGTTTGGTGGGGCAGACTGGGCATTTAGGGGGGCATTGACCCCCCCCCATGCCCATGCCTATAGATCCGCCCCTGGCTCTGCTCAAACACCTGCTAGGTGTCCCAGTGGTGCGCTATAGCTGGCCAACTGCACTTCCTTCCACAGCTATAGGGCTCACAGCAGGTCCAGGGAGGGACTGTTCTTGTGGGACTGGCTGTCAGCACGCTATGGGGTTGCTAGAGGCAGAGCACAAAGGAGTTCAGACCTTCTCGATATTTCACATACCGTAGTTTAGTACGGATCACATGCAAAGATATCCGGCTTGGTCAGGAAAGGGAGGAGTTGAGGACTAGTAAAAACTAAACTAATAATGTTACTAATGATTAATTTCTTTAGTCTGAACGCTGGAAACCCACCATCAGCATAATGGTTGGCCTGAGATGTTATGTTGAGGGTGAGGGTTAGAGATAGGGTTAGTCATTTTGGACCAATGGGAGGACAAAGCGATGCGGCCGGGCCGTTGGCAGGTTTACGCTGATTGGTCCAGAAGTGAATCTAACATTGCGCGCGGGTATGATTAGCACGCTTGAAATTTGTCCAGTGGAAAAAGGTTATGTGGTGCAAAATCTATGCGCAATTAAACTTAGTTTATTTATTTATTGTCTCTGTATTTAATTAATTACAGTTGATCAGTTAAAGTCCCAGCCGGTCTGGTGATCTGGTGGCACTGAGAAGAGTGCACGGTGTGAAGGGTTAACAGCAGCATGCTGTACTACAAGAAGGTATAAAGTATAAAGGTGAAAGTTCAGTTACAGCGACTCTCACTCTAACACAAAACCCTCAACAGGAATATAGAAATACTGACCACTTAAAGAAAAAAGACTGTATAAGGTATATGAAATTGTGCTTTTCTCATGTTTTCATAATATTAAAAGTTCTTCTGTTCAAACTTCAATCACAAAAATGCAAATAAAATGCCAGTGTTGTTTTCGTCAAGCTTGACTATAACTAAAACGACTTTGTCAGCACCTCTTACTAATACGGATGAGCTAAAAATAGCCTTTCAGGATCAACTAGACTACAACGATCAAGAACAGAAATTACTAAAAAATGTGACTAAAACAAATAAGCAACCCTCGTTTCCAAGGCTCACATCATAATGGGCTCTAGGCAAAGCCATAAACTGCAGTTAACATGAGCATGATTTCGGACAGAGCCAATACAGATTAGTTATAGAGCCATATAATGTTGCCTAGCTTATGTGCATAAAACAAGAACTATTGCTGATACTTTCACTTGTATCCTCCTTGAATGTAGAAATGGAGTCAGCCAACAGTCTTCTGTCGGAAGAGCGGTTCCAGTGTTCCATCTGTCTGGATGTGTTCACTGATCCAGTCAGCACTCCATGCGGACACAACTACTGCAAAGCCTGTATCACACGGCACTGGAACAATTATAACATCTTTTGTTGCATGCCCAGATCTAGGCATGGGCATGGGGGGGCAATGTCCACCTAAACGCCCAGACTGTCCCACCAAACATGATGGCATGCAAAACAACCCAAATTTCAAAGATATTTCAAACGAAAGTGCTTATAGTTAAAACGATTTGAAACACTGTGCTACTAACTAACTACAATTGTGGCACAGTTAAAGCAACACCATTTCATCATTCAAAACAGAAAACTGAGTCAAATCTTTGTGCTTTCTGCTTTTCTTTCCCCTGGGCTTGTACAACAGGGTGATGAATCGATGACGAGGTCAGTCCAAGGACACTTGGTATTGACCGCGAAGAGCTGTATAGTTTGCAGCATGGTTAAAGTGACCGCACAGTTCTCTGCGGGCCCATATACTGTAGCTTCCACTGAGGAATGCACAGATGCAGGAGCAGCAGTGTGATTTAAATCACACCTGCTACAGCAGCGGAAGCGAAGGAGAGAGAGAGAGAGAGCACAGAGGAGATGATGAGAGAGAGAGAGTGAAGGAGAGAGAGAGAGAGAGCACAGAGGAGATGATGAACAAGCACGAGGGAGAAATTGCAAGTGACGTAAATGGATTTTTCAAAATGAGTGTCTGCTTTAGAAAGGGCCTGGGCTGATCCACCGTGACACCCAGGCCACTTATTAACCCTGAGATGTGAATGAAACCTGCACATGTCCTGCTTTTACATGTGTTATTTCTCTGTGCCAGAGTGGGAAGGAAAAAAAAGTACTTGGATATTTAGCAGGACAACCACAGGGACAGCAAAAACATGAACAACGTTTCGCGAAACAGGCCTCACCACTCCCTCCCACCCAGAGCATAGAGATGCGCAGTGACGTCACCGCCCCGGTTCCGGAAGTCTTTTCCCCATTCATTTTTCTCATAGACTTTTCGAAAATAATTTATATCAAGACGATTACGCCGCGGCCAAAGCCAACTCAGGTCGTGACAAATCATGACAACAAACACAATATCGTCATATAATATATAATTAGGAAGAAGTAGAAAACGGCATGATACAAGACTTTTTGATTCGTTTTTCATCTTAGAAATTATTTTATTGTCCCAAAAGTTTGTGTGTGTCATCATGATTCGTCACGACTCGAGTTGGCTTTGGCCGCGACGTAATCGTCTTGATATAAATTATTTTCGAAAAGTCCATGAGAAAAATGAATTGGGAAAAGACTTCCGGAACCGGGGCGGTGACGTCACTGCGCATCTCTATTAGAGGACAGTCCAACTGTACTGCACATCTGGACAGCACTGTCGCCTGAGCGCTTGTGACACATGTCACATTTATCATGCCTTTATGGGAAAACAGGGCTGCGGGACACAGCGAGGGACACTCAAGGTCGCTCATGTGTGGAGTCCATGTTGACTGACATGTCCCCCGTAGCATTACAACTTACACTCTACAGTTCCAGCCACTTACTTATGTACAACACATGGTAAGAACCTCTAACATCTGTCCAAAGGACTTTTCACATGGGGAGTAATACATTGCTCACAACCGGACCGGCCATAGGCGTGCATATATAGACGTCAAGGGGGGTTTGAGCACCCCCTAGTGGCCCTCTCTGGACCAACATTCCCTTTTTAAAAGGGCAAAAAGATGCTGAAATGCTGTTTTCTATGCGTTTTTAACCCCCCAAAACTCAATTTTCCTAGAGTGCCCTCCTGGTTACATTTGAGCACTTGCCCTTGAAACTCTCTGTGCACGCCACTGGGACCGGCACTGCGTTCTCGCACGGTGTCCATTGATTTTTATTGTGCGTGTGCTCATTTCTTGCACATGCCCGCGATTTATTTTAGACGTCAATTCTGGTGAGCTTCTTATTGACGCCGAGTGATTATCGCCCAGTTATAAAGGTGAGGGGCACAGCAAAATATATGCGGCAATGCGGGCATTTATCACTCCTCGTCTGTAATGGTCTAAACTACTATACAGTAATATCTGGACATTAAAGTAGACAGTAGTACTATGTCTGCATAAAATGCCCTTGCGTGGGTCCCAGGGGGTACGAAAGGATGGATCTACTGTATGTTTTAGGAACTAAATTGACGCTAATATGGCTGTAACTCTGAGAGTTTCGTGCTCAAAGTGGGTCCTATATACATTTAACAAAAATATAAACGCAACACTTTTGTTTTTGCTCCCATTTTTCAGGGGATGGACTTAAAGCCCTAAAATTATTTCCAGATATACAATATAACCATTTCTCTCAAACACTGTTCACAAATCTGTCTAAATGTGTGATATTGAGCACTTCTGCTTTGTTAAGATAATCCATCCCACCTCACAGGTGTGCCACATTAAGATGCAGGTGTGACATCATGATTAGTGCACAGGTGTACCCCAGACTCTCCACAATAAAAAGACACCCTGAAATGTGCAATTTTCTTTTGCCTTATTGGGTGTATGGGCCTCCGAACCAGTCAGTATCTGGTGTGACCACCATTTGCCTCATGCAGTGCAACACATCTTCTTTGCATAGAGTTTATCAGATTGTCAATTGTGGCCTGTGGAATGTTGCTCCACTCCTCTTCAATGGCTATGTGAAGTTGCTGGATATTAATGGGAACTGTTACACACTGTAAAAATGGTAATAACACAATATTACCACATTATTACCATTTTGACAGCGCATACCAGTTCCCACTAATATCCAGCAACTTCACATAGCCATTGAAGAGGAGTGGAGCAACATTCCACAGGCCACAATTGACAATCTGATAAACTCTATGCGAAGAAGATGTGTTGCACTGCATGAGGCAAATGGTGGTCACACCAGATACTGACTGGTTCGGAGGACCATACACCCAATAAGGCAAAAGAAAATTGCACATTTCAGGGTGTCTTTTTGTTGTGGAGAGTCTGGGGTACACCTGTGCACTAATCATGATGTCACACCTGCATCTTAATGTGGCACACCTGTGAGGTGGGATGGATTATCTTAACAAAGCAGAAGTGCTCAATATCACTCATTTAGACAGATTTGTGAACAGTGTTTGAGAGAAATGGTTATATTGTATATCTGGAATGAATTTTAGGGCTTTAAGTCCATCCCCTGAAAAATGGGAGCAAAAACAAAAGTGTTGCGTTTATATTTTTGTTGAGTGGGTCCTATATACATTTTTGAATATGGTTTGACATTTTTCAACACCACAAATCTTGTAGAGGTTTTAAAGCCTTTTCAGATGTTGGTCTGGGGCCAAATACACATTAAGGAGTCTCCATTTAAACACGGGTTGGTTGGTGCATGGGTGAGACACACACACACACACACACACACGGAGAACATGAAAAACGCCAGGCGGTCTTGTCGCACGACACTACAGACAACGGACAAATATATTATATACTGTATACGGTATGTCGGACAATGGATGCATGACGTGCCTAGAAGATAATGTATGTAAACAAGGATAAGGGCAGAAATGAGCAGGGACAGAGCATGCATCTGATATCATTGTTCAGACGTTCAATCTTATGCTTACACAGATGGTCGTTTCACAGTGCATGGGCCATGCACATAATAAGGTCATAAATCATGGCTCTCTTCAGTCCTTGGAAAAGGACAAGAATCATGTTGTAACTCACTATCGCCTAATTTACACATTTGTCCCATGCAGAAAACAATCAGATCTGAAAGCTTGCGACATCGCCGGGCCGTATAGCGCAGCCGAGATGTTTTCCCAGGTGGGTCAAGGTTGGTCGTGCAGGTCTGAGAACAGGTCAAGATGTTTAGACACGTGGGGTCCGTGATCTCTAAAACCACAGTGCCCATGGTAGTTAGAGGAACCTAGATGGACCGTACAATTTAGGCAATTAGCAGACGCTCTCAATCTTCTTACATTAAAGGAGAATTCCACACCAAAACACATTGGCCATCAATCTACCTTGATTCCTGTGACATGACATGATACATAATGTCCTTGATTTTTGTCTAGATGTCCCATTTTCTACATTTCACCATGATGAAGTCCCCATCCCAACATTGACTATGTTCCAATGGTTAAAATGGCCGCAGAAGGCGCAGATTGTTTTTATTCTACTGTGGGTATTTCTGTGACTCCAAACGTATTTTTTTTCACACATCACATCAAACCACTCACTACAAGATAATTGGACCACTATATGAGTTTTAAATACTCAGGTGGCAGCCGTGGGACAGGAGTCTCTATCAGAGTGATTGGCAAAAGTGAGGGGAGGAGAGGAGGAGGAATAGATTACCTCTGGGATTACATGTGAAGACTGCCCCAAAGTGACGTAAAATTCAAGTGTGAGTATCAGTATACTATTAAAATGTGATGTGTGAAAAAAAGTTTGGTGTTACAGAAATACCCGCAGTAGAATAAAGACAACCTGCGGCCATGTTAACTGTTGGAACATCGTCAACGTTGGGACGGGGACCTCAAGGGTGAAATGTAGAAAATGGAACATCTGTGACAAAAATCAAGGACATCATGGGCTCCATTTTTGTTACCGCTAAACCGCTAGGGTGAAATGTAGAAAATGGAACATCTGTGACAAAAATCAAGGACATCATGGGCTCCATTTTTACCGCTCCATGTTACCGCTAAACCCCTTATCCCTTAACTTCTTTTTAAACTATTTAAAGAAAACATTTGTCAGTAGTTCAAATGGCCAGTCTACAAGCTCACAATGTGTTAATAGATTGACATATATTATAAATATCCCAAAGTTTTTCAAAATAGTAAAAACGAAATAAGGAATTTGGGATAAGGGGTTTAGCATGTAACGAAAATGGAGCCCTCAAGGTAGATTGAGGCCCAATGTGTTTTGGTGTGGAATTCTCCTTTGAGGAATGAACTCCTTCATCTTCCTTCCATCTTTCCATCCCTATACTTCTGTCGTTTCATTGGTTCTTTCACTCCGTCCTTCTCCTGGCCTCTCTGTTGAGGCTCCAGGAGACTGACTGACAGCATCTACACCCCCCCCCCCCCCCCCCCCCCCCCCCCCACGCAGGCTGTTGCCACAGTGACAAATGAGCTTTCACCGGCGAAACGCTCCATCTCTCTCTGTGTCTCTCTCTGTCTGTCGGTGTCACTTCAAATTGGTGGGAACGAGAAAAGGGAGAGAGGTAAAGGCAGATGAGAGAGAGAGAGAGAGAGAGAGAGAGAGAGAGAAAGAAGAGAGAGAGAGAGAGAGAGAGAGAGAGAGAGAGAGAGAGAGAGAGAGAGAGAGATACTACAAAGTGGAGTATGATCCCTCATGACAAATGACAGCGGTACGGATAAACGCTACGTGCAGCGAGTTTGTGTTCATGTTTGTCAGTGTGACAGTGCCAGACATAAGCCGTTATAAATCCCATCGATGCATTTGGAAAGGGACAAAGTCACTTTTAATCAGAGCAATGGATGCTTATAGCCGTCTACGTACTGTCCCCCAGATCTCAGTGCGTTGCATACTTAGAGGTGACAACGCGTGTTTGGCTTGGGGATTCACATGGCCTGTTAAAGGGACATTTCACAGTTTTTGCCCCACCAAAAAATGACATTTAGTAGATTTAGAACAGTCTGCTGGTGTACACTGTGTCATTTTATAGTTATCTGTTTCTGAACGTGCCAACTATCGACAGATCGTTGTTTGCTGTCTTGCGTGACCTCGGGGACAGCTGCTGCGGTTTAGATCCTCAAATAAAATCATGTAGGCCTACTGTGCGCTCTGTGAGAAATTGAAGAGAAAGTTATACATGTATTATTTCTTATTCCTGAACTAATTATATGACACAGGTTCTCAATGGTCCATAAATAATGTTTGTTATGAACTGTTGAAGATGGCTCCGTTCACAGGTTCCAGTGCGAGATTTTAGCTCCCATGAAAGTGGTGCCATGGTGCATCTCAATCGCGTGATCATGACATTCCCTTCGGTAAAAAGCTTCCCTGAACTACAAGTTTTCTCAGTAAGAGAGCCCCTTCCCCTATCCACAAGGAGGTGCAGTACACCAAAGAATTGTGGGAATTGTTGTCAAAGTCAGTGGGTTCATTGCTAAAAATCTAAAATTTCTAAAACCACAGACTACACACATAAACCAAGTTTTCTAAACCTTCTACCTGTATATGTCATTACCACCACTTATATTTCTGCATAAACGGTGACATGTCCCTTTAGGAGCTTAGGGTCAGATTTACAGTAGCGTAGGGTTAGTAACAACAGTCAGACAAGGGTGCCAAACGACATGACAGCAGGACATAGGGACAGACACCGCGCAGTAAGCTTGTGTCGATGTTTTGTCAGCGCGTCGGTGTCTGACATCCCACGTGTCTTCAGAACAACATTGTCTGACATCATCACGCTTGTATTCAGTCTCGCCTGCTGTTCTGAGCGAGACCAACACGAGAGCTAGTCTGCTGGGCCTGTGGTGACCTGCCTGGGCCTCGCGTGGCATGAACATCACTACTGTACGTCTCTAAACCCCTGCAGGCGTTATGGGAGCTATAGTTCAACCGACAGCATGTCTATTGGGGTGATTGAGAGATTTGTTTTAGGTCGACCAGAGGTTTCCACCAATTTTCGGAACAGTTCGGATTCGGTGATATTGCACGGGTTTATTTCGGATTTCAGATGGACTTCTTTTAGACCCCTGAGGACCTCTAGTCTCATGCACCGAAGTGCTTCCATGTAGGGAGGGACGTTGTAGTAACTAAGTCACAGATCAGTCAGAACATCCACCACAGACA
The DNA here is from genome assembly GCA_039105355.1 of Benthosema pterotum. Classification (NCBI taxonomy): domain Eukaryota; kingdom Metazoa; phylum Chordata; class Actinopteri; order Myctophiformes; family Myctophidae; genus Benthosema; species Benthosema pterotum. Next base: position 978,647 of record CM076984.1, on the reverse strand, counting down.
GCACTGATTCTGATTCATGGAGGTTTGAAAAGCCTCCATTCAGCCGCTTTTAAATGGAGCACACGTTTGTTATCCCATAGATGGAAGTAACGGGCTGTCCTTTCTATCTATGGGACAATGTTAAAACCCGGGAAGAAAAGAATGGACCATACCTGTCTAATTGGAATTTGTGCATTGGTGAATATATCAATAGATCGACTTTGAATATTGGAACAGACTCCAACCTTTAGCAGAAATAGAGCAATCAAACTGCTGACTGTCATTCCCGGTAGTGTGCATTTCGCTGATTGGTGCATTTTGAAGTTGGTTTTAATGTCACGTACATCACAGATTTGCAAAAGGCAAATCTGTGATACTCTTTGTACGGTTCCTTATCCTTTCTTCCCACTCCCTCTCCCTCTCTCTCTCGTCGTGTTTCTTCTAACAGTGACAGTGATGTGATATTCAACACGGCTCATCAGCGTGGCATAATTGGGCCAAGTGGGACGGACGACGTCATTGCACATTGTGGATGTCGCTCGTCCGCGTGCACGCACACACGCATGCATCATTAGCAGACAGGGCCGGATTTAGCCAGCCCTACTAGGGTGGGCTGGAAGAATGGCAGGGTGGGCAACTCCAAAGTTTTTCATATGAAGCAGTGGTTTTCAATCCTTTTGACAACAGGGCCCCACTATTTATTCGGCATTATTTGAGCCACGGAGGACCACCATTTGACGACATTTTAGCCCCACAGACCCCCAAAAATAAAGATTTCTTTTGTCCACAATTCCAGGCTGGATTTGGGAAACAAAAACACCATTGATCTTCTACATTCTCTAGTTGTGTAGACTTGAGGCTAATTCACATGATGAATATTTTAACTCTCAAAGAGTTTCACCTGGTTAACAGTGTTGTAGTGGTACTTTTAGAAGTGGAGGGACGCCTCTTAAAGGGAAATTCCACCCATTTTATTTTTTTTTTCTGAGAGTGTACAAATGTGAACCAAATGGACCCTAGCGGGTCCATTTGGTTCCATTTGTACACTCTCAGAAAAAAGGAAACTCATTAACATGGTGAAACACATCTTGATGATGTCATTAAGATGTATTTCACCATGCCAATGTTTTTTTTTTTCCTTTTGCCCCAAAAATATTTTAGAGAAGTGGGGGGACCCCCGCGTCCCCCCTCCACTACACCCCTGCTGGTTAACCTACTTTCCCGTTAGCCTGGCGACCACCTGGACCTCTCTCAAGGACCACGGCTGTGTCCCCAGACCACTGGTTGAAAACCACTGATATTACCTTTCACTGGGTGGGCAAGATGCCCACCCCTGCCCCCCCCCACTCTAGATCCGGTCCTGCTAGCGGAGCGCGGTGAGCTCACCCGACTACAGTAGTGATCATCACGGCTGATGACCTCATCAGCCACACGGTGAGTCAATCATTGACATGTTCATTAGTCCTCATCAGGGTCTGTATGAAGCAGCTGTGAACATACGGTGTGACGCACCACCCGTGCAGTCTGAGCGCGCTCACAGACGCCTGCCACTCGTGTGCACGCGCGTGTCTGGGCTGCAAGTGCATGCACAGGCACAGACACGTGTGTGTGTGTGTTGTGTGTGTGTGTGTGTGTGGTGTGTGTGTGTACATACAATACATGGATTAGACATTAGAGTAAAGCTTGAATCTGATACTACTGTATCATCTTGTATGTAGGCCTATATCCACCTACTGTATGTATATACTGTAGATCATAATGGAAAGCATAACTCATGCCATATTTGGAATTGTAGACTCTATTTGATTAAAGCTCTTATATATAACTATATGGTGAAAATAATAATTACTTTTTGTGTCTGTGTGTGTCTTTCGCAAAGTCTTCCTTTAATTAGACAGGTTAGTCAAGACACCAGAAATAAGCATGACGGCACCCCCCTCCTGTTTAGGCGATCTGGGGCTTCAAAATAAGGTTTTTTTAGCAATCTCACTGGTTTGAGCCGTGGGCGGCAATGGGGAGAAAACGACGAAGATGCGCCCGCAGTGGATGTGTTAATAACAATGTTTTTTTGCGCATCAACGGGTTGGTTGTGTAATATCATGGCGAGGAATGGGCCAGTCAGTGAGAGCAGTATGGAGCAACAGCTGAGTCAACCACCTGGGAATTCATTCCAGAGTTTCAACTGTGACTGTGCATCACTGTTTCTGCACGGGCACAAAAAGCAGTTTGTCTCTCTGTCTATGTCAGGGGTTTTCAAAAGGTGGTCCGGGGACCACCAGTGGTCCTTGAGAGGGTTCCAGGTGGTCCCCAGCTAAGTTGTTTAACTAAATGTAACTCATGAGTTAAAATATCCATCATGCGAATTAGTCCAAATCTACACAACTAGATGATTAATGGTCATGGACAGAAGCAAAGGTAATCTTTAGTTTGGGGGGTCTGTGCAGGGCTAAAATGTCGTAAAATGGTGGTCCGTGGCTCAAATGCTGAATAAATGGTGGGCCCTGGGATGAAAAAGGTTAAAACCCCTGGTCTATGTCTGTCTCTCTGTATCTCTCTCTATCTCTCTCTTTCCCATGTCAAAATTCTAAACAGTAACTGAGTCTCCTCTATCACGCCTGACCACCCTCTGTTGGACACTGTACCACCTGACAGACACACACACACACACACACACACACACACACTCACACACACACACACACACACACACACACACACAACACACACACACACACACACACACACACACGAGAGTAATGGGGTCTGACATTACCTCATTGGAGTACACACAAAGACTGCAGTGCATCTGCATGCTTGCATGCGTGTTTGTGTGTGACTGCACAATTCAGCCGCATGCTTAGGGAATATCAGATTCAGCAGATCCTTTCAGCTTCTGTAGAAGTGCGCACACACGCATGCGCGCACGCACGCACGAACGCACACACGCACACACCACACACGCACCACACACACACACACACACACACACACTTAACTCATTCAGCGCGTTCGGATATTCTTTGTGTTTTCTTTCCACTGCCGCGGCTCAACCAGTTCGATCGTTAAAAAAGCCTTATTTTGAAGCTCAGATCTCCTAAACAGATGTCTGTTTCTGTTATGCTGTGTCTGTTGTCTTGCCTAATCGATCATCTGGCGATGTACCCAAAAACATCCGGGTCACAAGTCAGGAAGCTGTGTAGCCCTGGCTGCTTAACCCATGCGCCAGCGACATTGAGGGGGGCAAACCGGAGGAGAGCCGTTTGATTGCATTGGGCTGAATGCATGTCAATGGAAGGGAAAAAAAAAATTTGTCCCCAATTCTGTCCCAAATGAAAGTCAGCAACGGGATGATCATCAGACGATGCGCACGGACTAATAGTTGGATTAAAGAATGAAATCTACATCTCGTCGTGATACGAGCCGTCCGCGTGACCGCGGGGGGGTCTCCACGGGATGTCCACGAGCAGCTCGAGAACGCGCTTTAAGAATTAAGTGAAAATAGGCCCTGTGCACAAAAGCGCTAGAAGGATGCTTTTACCTTTTATTCCTCTCTCCCTCTCTCAGACACGCAAGCACGCACACGAGCCTGGTTCACAAGCATGCACATATCATTAGGGTACATATCTCACACGACGACACACAGATTATTGTTATTACCAGAAATAGCAGCAACATGTCATGCCTGACGGATCTTTTGAATGTTTAATTACGTGTAATGAACAACGTGTCAGATGGTGTGAACTAGGGCTGAACGGTTTTGGGAAAAAATCTAATTGCGATTATTTTGAGCAATATTGCGATTGCGATTAATTTGCGATTATTTTTTTAAAAGAGTCCAGTTTCGGTTTAAATCTTTACCATGTCCATTAAAAACGTATTTTAACATTACGAATACCAAAAGACAGTCATTTACTTCTCTGAATAAGGATAAAAGTTATGAATTGCTTACAACAGGCATCATATTTATTTTCCAAGTACATTCTTCACAACACACTGTCTGGAATTGGAAATCACAGGTGCATGTTCTGTTTCTGAACAACGTGTGGAAGTACAACTTCTTTTCTTACTGAACAAAATATTTTGAAATTTATCAAGAAATATCAGAATAGCCAGGTAGATACTGCAGATCTTCTAAACTCAATAAGGACCTGAGGCCGATTCTTTAAGTGTCTTTAAAACTGTTTTCTGAAAAACTATTTAGCTTGCCAACATCAACATCCGTATAATAAAATTATTTCTAGAATGCCCTGGATGGATTCGCCCATTTATGGACAGGCACCATAAACGGGCGCCTATAGTGGAAAGGACCCCGCAGCGTGGTTATGAATCCCACCGCAGTTGTTAGCCGTTACTGGCAATCACAGCGTGGGAGCGTTCCTAGAACTGCGGTGGGGTTCATAATGTCGCTCCCGCAGCCTTAGCGCTAGTAAAGTTTAAAACAAAGCTGAAAGAATTAAATACATTACAAATCGCGGCCCTTGCGATTCACACAATCGCATTTTTTTCAAATCGCGATTTCGGTTTAAAAACGATTAATCGTTCAGCCTTAGTGTGAACGCGCTCTGGGAGAGATAGGTGTTGTTTCACTGAACTCTACAATGTCCCTGATGCGCAGGTATCACTTCACGTCTATACGCACAACGATGCAGCCTGGAGTCACAACCATTTGTGACAAAACAAGTTAAAGACACAGGTCAAAAGAATAACAATCCTTGCAAGAAAACAGCTTTCGGCACAATTAACAATCTTTTTTTTTTTTTTTAAGACATGTCACAATATAGAGCAATATAGAGCAATCAACTAGAAAAATGTCAATCCTGAAAACAGTCCTGGCGTAGACCTACCTCATCCTACTCAGCTATGGACAGTTAACACAGGAGTTAAATGTATTCCTTGAATTCATAGCAGCCAGTAAATAATTTGATGAGAAATTATAGAAAATAAGTAATTATTTAACTTCTGCAGTTGTCAAGATAATTTCACAAGAACACTTGCAACGAGACAGATTGACAGAAAGTAATATTGAAAGTAATGCAGTAATGCAGAAAGAAAAGTATAATATAGATGTTTTTGTAATTAATATATTTATATTACAAGTTACAGCATTTTAGTAATATATCATGTAATATATTAAGTTACGTAGTGCACATGTCCCAACACTGTTGCAGATACGCATTCACATACGTTCCTCAGATTCACAGACATCCCACCAATTACACACACTCAATGCGAGTTTGAAACTATGACCAAGAACTCCCATACCTGGGGAAATGCAACAAACACTACACAGCAGCAGGATTTGTGAACTGTTGTGACAAAAGAAGATTGGCCAATGGAATACAACCACACTAAGAACTACTGTCCTTACTATCTAGACCAGTGGTTTTCTTTTTCATACCAGGGCCCGATTTTTTTCAGAATTTGAGCAATGGAAGACCATTTGATGACATTTTAGCCCCACAGACCCCAAAACTAAAGATTGCTTTTGCTTTCCACAACTCCAGGCTGGAATTTTGGTGAAAAGAAAACAGGCAAACATACAGATCAAAATGACCATTAATCTACATTCTCATATAGTTGTGTATACTTGGGCTAATTCAGATTCATAATATTCATTCATAATATTCAGTGAATATTTTAACTCTTGACAGTGTAAAAATGAAACCAAATGGACCCGGAAGGGTTTCATTTGTATGCACTCAAAGAGGTCAAATCTGGTTAACCAACTTTCCATGATTTAACCTGGGGACCACCTGGAATCCTCTCAGGGACCACTGGTGGTCCCCGGACTACCTTTTGAAAACCCCTGAATCTAGACAATGCCCACATAAACTATGCTACTACATATAAACAGACCGTTTGTTTTTCTGCATAATCCTGACGGGAAAATGTTGCCATTTGTCCTGACGACGACAGAAAAAAAGTGAGGAAAATGTGAAAATATGTCACTATCAATGCAATAGTGACATAACTCTGTTTACAAAACTATGTACCCCCTCAAACTGTACTTGCCTTGGCAATGTAAACGTTTGTTTTGTCATGCCAATAAACCTTCCTTGAATTGAAAATCGTATTCTGTATATATTATGGAACATAGACTACTGCGAAAAATTGACGTATACCTGAATATATCTCCTATCTTTGCTACGACTAGGAATACAATATGTACTGCACAATATCATTCTCTTTTTCTATTTGCTGTTTTCTTGTATGCTATCTTTTGTTTGTTGCGTATTTGCTCTTTGTTTGTTGCGTATTTCTGCCGTTATATTATGCTGCATATTTACTCTATTTACACAAGATGCAACAGTAACGCACAACCCTGAACCTTGAAACCACCCAGTTTCAAGAACATACAGTATGTCACACCAATACAACTCTCACTGATGGAATACTGGCAGGAACATGCCCTCTGCATGGAGGACACACATACGCATTACGTTGTTATATCCATTGCAGACAGGAATACAGATCCAATACGCACGCACACGCATGCACGCATGCACACACGCAGCCCCTCCTGACACCCACACTTAAAGGGGAATTCCGCCCATTTTCAACATTTTTTCTGAGAGCGTACAAATGCAACCAAATGAACCCTAACGGGTTCAACTAGAAGATTAATGGTCATGTACAGAAGCAAAAGAAATCTTTAGTTTTGCGGGTCTGTGGGGCTAAAAAAAAAAATATATTATATATCCTCAAATGGTAGTCCGTGACTCAAATCCTGAATAAATGGTGGGCCCTGAGATGAAAAAGGTTGAAAACCCCTGCTGTAGAGCTTGAAATAAACAGCAGTCTCTCGTCCATCTGCTCTGCCTCTATAATTATTAGAAATGGACATCAGTACTGCATACACACTTGAGCTCCACAGACAACGCAGCACAAAGTGCTCACGCGTATAGCTTATACAGTAGGCCTACATACAGGTAAGGTAGCAATAGCAACACACTGTATAGCACTGCATAGCAACAGTTGCTAACCTGAATTTGGATAGGCATTGGGCAGTGGCAAAACCCCACCGCCAAAGGGTGGGGTTTAAAGTAGGGCTAATTGGCTAAGATTCCGATAGTTAGGGAGTTTTAGCTGATATTCAGTGTTGGTCCATATTTCTTAGGAAAGTAACTTCTTTACTTTACTTGTTACCCCTTAGACAAAGTGATATCATTACTTTACTTATTACTTTCCCAAGCTCTCAACTCCTACATTTGAAAAAATAGAGATGTACAACATAATCTGTTTAGCGAGCTCTTTTTAGAACTGAATCCAATTTATTGGAATAATAATAGTCTCTTTGCCTCTTTGACTTTTTAAACTTTTTCCACAATTGTTTTCAAAGACAGTTGAGGTCTTGTATTTAAAAATAAAATACAAAATAAAGCAGCAAGCGATTTGTAGTGTACATAACTGTGCACAGGATGCAGCGTGTGGACTGGATCTACAATCTAGTGCACATCTCTGTTGTTACAGTACCTGTCGATAGCTTGTAAATCTGTTCTATTTTTGCATGCAACAACAAGCTCATTTTAAACAAGTAACTTGGCGTTACTTGCAAAGTAATGCGTTACTTATTACCCATTTTTGCAGAGTAATCACGTTACTTTACTTCTTGGAGCAAAAGTAATAATATTACAGTAATATGTAATCTAAAATTAGTTACTGCCCAGCACTGCTGATATTTGACCAATCTGGGAACTAAATCACTGCCAAGATATGTCTTCACTACTGTGTTCCTGCGGTGTATATGTATTAAAAAGATCGAAATTCAACTCCGGTGAGAAACCTCATAAAAGTCAGGGTACAGGTCAGAACCTATCAGGGCCGTTGCTAGCCATTTGGGTGCCCTAAGCACAAATGCTTTCTGGTGCCCCCCCCCCCCCCCCCCCCCCCCCCCCCCCCCCACATAAGCAGTGATGGTCCATTAGCCATCCTGTTGTTTTCAGAACGATCCAACACCTCCAGTCTCCAGAACCAGTTAAACAGGTTTTGACTCATTTGATAACAAAAGGCTGAATTAATGAAGTGTAACACCTTGGAACAACCTTCCTAATGCCATTGTAATGTATAGTTCCCCGAATCCCCCACCACTACTCATTGTTTCTCAGTTGCAAGGGCGATTTTTCTCATGGGTTGACACCAACACTTGCCTGCTTGCCCGGGAAAGTAAAAAAAAAAAGTGTGCAACTTAGTGCACTATAACACAACACAAGATAAATTTGTCTTTGAGGCAGTCATTGCACTCTGCCTCTATGTCTTTCCCTGCTTTCTAGCTATAGGCCTACACAATTCCAGGCTGGGTTTGGGAAACAAAACAGGCAAATTAACATACAGATCAAAATGACCATTAATCTTCTACATTCTCTAGTTGTGTAGACCTGGGCTAATTAAGATGATGAATTTTAACTCTTGAGAGTGTAAAATGAAACCAAATGGACCTGCAAGGGTCCATTTGGTTTCATTTTTTACGTTCTGATGGCAAGTGCCTCCGAGACCTTAGTGTCAACCCCTGTTTTTCCTTACCTGAATTCCTGGCCCAAGCTATAGCCTGGACCAGCAAATTAACCACAGCCCCTGTGAAATCCTACTGAAATCCTCATGTAGGCTGCACCCTTGCAGCCTACACAGAGAGGTGGGGGCGTGTGTAGGGTGAGGTGGTGGTGGGGGGCATCCCTGACCAGTTATGCTTAGGGCCTCCAAAACCTAGTAGTGGCGCCTCGGCCCTGAATAAGCCCGCAGCCTGGCTGAGTATTTTAGCTCGTACTTTCAAACAATTACAGCTCGGTCAATTCTCGATCATTTCTTACCATTCAACATGTTATGTTGAAAAAACATGTTCCATGTTTTTTGCTGTATGTGGCGAGCATTTATCCCAAGTCTGCAAAACGTTATTAAATTAAACGTTTAAATTGCAAAAAAAAAGTCGGGAAATTCGCGGCAAAACAGACATCTTTTTGATCATTCATATCTCCTTCAATTCTGGACCATTTTGTACATTTCAAAATGCAGCGTGACCGGCAAAAATCACTCTATCAGATGCTGTATAGGATATGCAGGTAGGTCTTCTCTACGAAGCGGAATCAAGAAAAATGTAACCGTCGGGATTTCAGTGGAAACGTGAAAGCAGCAGCATTGCCACAAGTTAATTAATGTATTTAATTATAGGCCTACTGTACATTACCTAAACACAAGCAAGTGACCGACAGCAGGCAGCTGTCTAGAGCTGTTTATAGGACAATCCATAGCCTAAGGAGATGAATTGAACTGGCGCTTCTGTGGACATCTCCAATGCTGGCACAGTCTGTGCCAGTCTATTTCCCAAATCTATTTGACGAAATTAGCTTAAGGACTGCGTGACAAACAGGGGGGCACCATGTCTCTGGAGAGGGGCACAAAGCAGATTCAACAGTTTTCTCAGGAAATGCATATTTATAGATTTTTTATTTTATTTTTAATGGTGCCCTGCCGGTCACGTGGTGCCCAACGCATTGCGCGTTATGCGCGTTGCCCTCCCTACGCCACTGGAACCTATGGAAGGCAAAACATGCAAAATGTCATCAAGCTTCATGTAACGTGATGTGTCTAACTACTAGGGGGTTTTCATGATGCTGAATCCCTTCCGTTTTGCCTAAAATACAATTCTACATTTGAAACATCTGCGCCATTTTTAGGGTGATTGAGCTGGGACGTTACGCAAAAATCGGTGACCCGTGCTTTGCAGTCTGTGAGCGGTGATCGAGTAATGGTTCAGTCCTATACTGCAGGGGTTTTCAACAGGTGGTCCGGGGACCACCAGTGGTCCCTGAGAGGGTTCCAGGTGGTCCCCAGCTAAGTTGTTTTAACCAGATGTAACTCTTGAGAACGTAAAAATGAAACCAAATGGACCCTATAGCGCTATAGCGGGTCCATTTGGTTTCATTTTTACACCCTCAAGAGTTAAAATATTCATCATGTGAATTGGCCCCAAGTCTACACAACTAGAGAATGTAGAAGATTTAATGGTAATTTTGATCTGTAGGATAATTTACCTGTTTTGTTTTCCAAATCCAGACTGGCGATTGTGGACAAAAGCAAAATGAATCTGTAGTTTTGGGGTCTGTGGGGGCTAAAATGTCATCAAATGGTGGTCCGCGGCTCAAATTATGAATAAATGGTGGTCCCTGGCTGATGTCAAAAAGGTTGAAAACCCCTGCTATACTGTATCCAAAGTGACACTGCTTTTGGGTCCCATTCTGGCACCAGCATGGCTAATCTGTTGCTCCGTTTGTCTGAACAACACGTTCATGACGGTTCTATCACAGCATCGGTTTAGTTGGTGCTGCTCGGTTACAATAATATTGCTTTATATGTTCGTGCTGGTTTAATTTTTTTGTCAATTCTTGTACAATTCTCAATTCAATTCAGTTTCGTCTCCTAGCAACAGGTCTGTGGAAAGGTTTGGCAGGCAGTGGCAGCAGCGCGCACAAAAAACGCACACGCGCGCACACACACACACACACACACACACACACACACAACACACACACACACACACACACACACACACACACACACACACACACACACACACACACACACACACACACACACACACACACACACACACACACACACACACTAATTGCTTTAATGGCGCCTCTATGTAGCCATTATGCATCCTCCCTGGCCTGCCTGTATGCTGGACTACAGTACAAATGTAACCTATTAGACATACATATTTAATACAAGTATGTACTGTATGTGTGAGCAAACATTAATGCTGAACTAACAATTATTTTCAGAATTGATTCATCGGAGGATTATTAAATTGATGAATAGATTGACCAGATGATCGATTCATTGATAAATTACACACATTTTGTTCACGTTGACAAAAAAAACATATTTTAGCTTATTTTAGAGACTAAATAACAAAATAGTACAATAAAAATGACTAATTAGTCAAAAATACATTTGAGCTACTGATTAGACTGCTATTCAAATAACACACAAACTATTTTAAATATTAAAGGGGAATCCCAACCATTTCCAACATTTTACTAAATGTTGTATGAACCCAATAAAAAAAAGGTTCCCCCATTCTGTGTTTCATAGAAATGGAGGTCTGCCAGCTAGACATGTGTCAGTCATAATAAAGGAAGCGCTGCGTACTCTTCTGGTTTTATAGTTGATACTATAATCGTTGTTGTGTGTCATAGTTTGCCTTGCAGTCGCTAGCGTGCAAGTATTACCAGATTGCAAGGAAAGAGAGATGACTCACTCCTCTTTTAGTTTAGTTACCCTTAACACTGGAAAACCCATGGGTTATTGATTCATTGTTTACTACATTAGTTGAAAACAAACTTAATTTTGATTGTGATTATTCAATGAATCATTGCAGCCAAAGCATACGGTACATTAGGGGTGTGCTGGAATATAGTCATCGTGATAATATCGTATACTTCCTTCCGGGAGGAAAAACGGGTCGCAGAACTAAAATGTTAAATGACTTCTATAGCTGCTTCATTCCCAAAAAACAAACACAAGATAAAAACAAAAAGCCCGTCTGATAATCAGTTGAGACAAATAAAAGCTAAGATTAATAACTGATATTAGGAAGTTCTGATTTTTGTCTTTTAGTTTTTTATTCATCCATTTATTATTTTTTGTTTTCTGTTCTTCAGCTGCAGTTACAGTATCATGATATATCGTTGATGAATTTCATGCAATATATTGATATATCGCAAATATCGCAATATATCAAATATTGTGATATATTCATTATCGGAGGCCTAATATCGCCACCTATATCGTATCGTGAGGTACCAATATCGTCCTAGCCCTACGGTACATGTACCGGGCATGGTCGCGGGCGATGAAGCTTCACCCATACCATTTTCAGTTAGAGGATTTACTGTATATTAGTCAAATAAAGCAACAATAATACAAAATCAATTGTTGTTGAAGTTGCAACAGACACGCAGGATGCATGAAGCTAAAGGTCTGACTCAGAGTGCTTTCTGTTTTCAATGATGAAATGCTGTTGGTTTAGTGGTGACACAGCTGTAGTTAGTTAGTAGCAGTAGTAGTGTTTCAAATCATTTCTGTGTCTCTCTTCTTTGTCTCTACACATGCGTTTGTGCAGATCCCTGCTGTGTGTTGTGTGGGTGCAGATTATGTGTTACAGGTTCCAGCAGGTTGCACAGTAATAATAAACGCTCCTTCAGGCTGTGTGGTTCACCTCCCTCTCAACCCCGCTCCGCGCCGTCACTGGCTGCAGATCAAATACCTTAGTGTACAACGCTTATCGCCAAAACCACGCAGGCCAGGGGCAGATCTAGGCATGGGCATGGGGGGGATAATGCCCCCTAAATGCCCAGTCTGCGCCACCAAACATGATGGCATGCAAAGCAACCCAAGACAAATTAAAGTGCTTATATTTAAAATGATTTGAAACACTACTACTGCTACTACTAACTAACTACAGCTGTGTCACCACTAAACCAACAGCATTTCATCATTGAAAACAGAAAACTCTGAGTCAGGCCTTTAGTTTTATGCATGCTGCGTGTCTGTTGCAACTTCAGCAACAACTGATGTTGTTGTTGCAGTTGCAACAACAACAACAACATCAGGGACGTATCCTCAGTGATGTAGTCCCGATGACCTTGGGATACATCACTGAGGATACGTCCCAAGTTGTATCCATGCAATGTATCTTTAAGTTTTAGTTTCTACTTGTAGCGGCTCTAGCGCCACCACCCGACCGACTCCCAGAGCCGCGTATAATGGTAATTATGCGCATCTACTAGTATGAGTCTAGACGAGCGGCAATAGAACCGGTTGTTAGTCGGATCACAATCGTTCGTCTATCCCATAACATCCGCATCCACTCCATTGGGATCCATTCAAAACAAAAACTTTCCACAACGTTTTCTCGAAATGATCCATTCTTTTGACTAAAGCAACCGTCTATTTAGATCTCTGCAAAATCCCACCGATTAATACAAGAGCGTGCAAATCAAGAATGTTAACCTAATTATTCCAGGAAGTGCACGAGGGCAGGGGGACCGGGGGAACTTTGCCCTGCACCTCCTGGGCTCCGTGGGATGTTGGTGAACATGCTCTGCTCTGTGCTTGCAGTTATGGTTTAATCTTACGGTCTCTCCCGCGATCTACTGTATAATCTAGTTGCGACTACTGTATAAGCAAGTAGTTGCAACCAAGGTTGCAATCTGGTCGCAACCACAAGCACCTATAGCTGTGAGTAAGAAACTGGTCGTGACCAAGTTGTGAACACGTCTGTGTGTGTGCGGGGGGGGGACTACTTACAGGGAACTACTTTTTTGGGCGTAGTGTTATGGACACAAAATACATAGTTCCCTGTGATAGAGGGGTTAAAAGTGAACAAAGGATGTGCTGATATTTTAGAAATAGGTCAACAATACAAATTGAGTTAGTTTTTTGGATTCATTTACTTTCACTGCAGGCCCCCCAGTGACTACATATTTTACCAAAACCAGAGCAGAACTCCCACCATGGGAATCTGGACATCAATTAATACACTTAACACCACTATATTAATGTCATACAGCTTAACTTAAAAAAAATCTGAACCTGAACTACTATTACAGCTTAACTTTAAAAAAATCTGAACTTAACACGCGGCTCCTTTGCCAACACCCACCCGACGCCAAAGCCACGTGTATATGTTCATCTATGAAATAGAAATAGAAAAACTGCCGTTCTGGGCACAGGTCTTCACTTCAGGCTGACCTGGTGAAGGCCTGCAACGTTTTCATGCAGATCGTGAAGTATTTCTTTATTAAGTAAAAATGTGAAATTCTCTCTCGTGGAATGGCGTGTGCAAAGTTTGGCATCGGCCGGGTCAACGGTGCCGGAGATTAGCTGGCAGCAAACAGACAGAAGGACATACTCTTCACCATGCCTTTGGCCTGGTGAAGACAATAAGCTACCTACAAATTATTATTATTATTATTTTGATTTCAACGCGACGTGGAACAAACTGAAGGTGGTGGTGGCGGTGTGTCTTTAAGAAGCACAACTGCTGGACTATGTTGTGTCTTTTTCTGGGCCTGCGGTGGTGAGTCAGAGACGGTATAGGGATGGGATGGGAGGAGGAGAGGCAGATACTAAACATCCTGACAGCTCCTATAATACACATCCACTTACGTAACAGCATACAGTGGCTGTCACATGGAGAGCGGCTGGATTTCAACCCGGCGGTTCCGAGGGAACACAAGTGGTCATGCAGCTAAATGATGGAGGGTCAGGGGCGGATCTAGGCATGGGCATGGCAACGCCCCCCCCCCATGATGCCCAGTTTGCCCCACCAAACTAGCCTGGCTCAGCCCTGAATCAGCACCTTAAAAATACTACCTTATTTTTTCTTTGTGATTCAAGGACTGGCCTCGTTGCCGTTGGGGCCGTTTGTCGGTTGGAAATCCATGCCCAGCACCTGATTGGCCAACAGCCCTGTCACTCACTTCGTTTCACTTTATTATTCTTTAAAGAAGCATCAGGCTTTAGGTTTTATAAACATCATCATTCCGACATATTTTACTGCTTTTTTTCACATGCTAGTAACGCTCGTCGGCTGTGTTTGTTTAGTTAGCAACGTCATTATTATGCTAATGCAAACGCCTTACATTAGCATAATAATGACAACAACGTTGTCTGCTTTCCCAATATTGATATGGGTTGGTATGAACCAATCACCGTGAAGACTGCTGCTTTGATCACGCCCATCCCAGAAACTGCTGTAGTAGAGAGGGACTTCAGTCTGAATAATGAAGTGAAACGGAATGACAATTCAGACTGAAGTCAGGCTACCACCAAACACGATGTCATGCAAAAGATATTTAAAATTAAAGCGCTTAATTTAAAATGATTTGAAACACGACGACTGCTACTAACCAACTGGAATTGCGTCACCACTAAACCAACAGCATGTCATCATTGAAAACAGAAAACTCTCTGAGTCAGACCTTTAGCTTTATGCATGCTGCGTGTCTGTTGCAACTTCAACAACAACTGGTGTTCTTTTGATACTTTACTTGACTAATATAAGTCCTGTAACCATAAATGGTATGGGTGCGTCTTCATCGCCCGTGCCGCTTCGTGTCACGGGCGATGAAGCCGCCCACAGGCAACCCCCCCCCCCCCCCAAATGCGAAATGCTACATCCGCCCCTGTGGAGGGTCGGTAACCAAAAACATTTGAGCTTGTTTAGATCTTTAACTTTTTGGGGGGTCCATTTGGTTCCACTTTACACACACTCAAGAGTTCAATTGTTAGTCCCGGCGAATTGAAAAACACATTTTTCACACTTTTAGACCACATCTGTGGTCATTACACGGCAATACTTAACCATGCGTTTCTCACATCTAAAATATTTTGGGGCAAAAGTAGGCGTATGTTTTTTGTCTTGTCATTTACTTTTATGGATACAATTAGGCATTGTAAACAATCTTTCTCAATATGCTATACTTGTTTTAATAGCGTGTCTGTGTGTGTTGCGCAGGTGCACGCAAATGCAAGAGTGCATGCATGTGTCTTAAAGGGGAATTCCACTCATTTTCACTATGTCATTAATTGTGGACATGATAATAAAGTTCCCCCATTCTGTGTTTCCTAGAAATGGAGGTCTGAAAAAAATCATTAGCATGGTGAAATACATCTTTGATGACATCATCAAGATGTGTTTCACGATGTTACACATCGTGTAAAATGGGTGGGGAATTCCACCCATTTCGGGTCCATTTGGTTCCATTTGTGCACTCGGGGGGAAAAAAAAAGAAAATGGGTGGAATTCTCCTTTAAGAGGCGCCCCCCACTTCTAAGAGCCCCACTACAACACTGACTATCAGGACATACATACATACATACAGTATATGTCATTATGTAATACACATATTGGATGGATTTGCATTCGGTGTGAAAACAATAGGTCTTTGAAGATGTGCTCAGAAAAAGCCCACACTTCCAATCCGTCAGGGCAGATTATCCCAAGTATATAATAAACCCAGTAGTGTTGGCATGTGTTTGTGTGGGTGTTGCGTGGTTCGTTTTGTATGTGCGAATGGAACATGAGGGGTGGTTTAAGAGTATAGCAGGGGTTTTCAACCTTTTTGATGCCAGGGCCCACTATGTATTCGGCATTTGAGCCATGGACCACATTTTGAGGACGTTTTAGACCCACAGACCCCGAAACTAGAAGATTTATTTTGCTTTCGTCCACAATTCCAGGCTGGATTTGGGGAAACAAAACAGGCAAAACATAAAGATCAAAATGACCATTAATCTTCTATTTCTGTAGACTTGGGTTAATTAAGATGGTGAATATTTTAACTCTTGATGGTGTAAAAATGAAATTGAATTCTCAAGAGTTACATCTGGTTAACCAACTTAGCTGGGGACCACCTGGAACCGTCTCAGGAACCACTGGTGATCCACGGACCACCTGTTGAAAAAGCCCCTGGAGTATAGGCTTACTGCACCTCTTCTTACTAATGTGCATGTGGTGTAAAAACATCTTTTGCTAAAATAAAAGTATCAATACTGCAATGGAGATGCGATTGTCGGTTTGGCCCAGATATGAGTGGTTAATGTGTGCTTTGCATTCATATTCAAATATACAAACGAGAACCTAAAGTGTCTACACAGATTAGTGTGGTGGAGTGCAAATGTAGAACATTTGTACCCGAGATGTAGAGAAAATTGGAAATACTCAGGTTGAAGTGCAAAACTACAAATACCTCAACAACTGACTTATGTACAGTAGCAGGGGCGCATCTAGGCATGAGCATGGGGGGGGGGGGGGCAATGCCCCCCCTAAATGCCTTGACTGCCCCACCAAACATGATAGCATGCAAAGCAACCCAAGGTATTTCAAATTAGAGTGGTTATATTTAAAATGATATGAAACACTACTACTGCTACTAACTAACTACAGCTGTGTCACCACTAAACCAACAGCATTTCATCATTGAAAACAGAAAACTCTGAGTCAGACCTTTAGCTTTATGCATGCTGCGTGTCTGTCGCAACTTCAACAACAACTGATGTTATTTTTGATGCTTTACTTGACTAATAAAAGTCCTGTAACCGAAAATGGTATGGGTGCGACTTCATCGCGAAGCGACACGGGCGATGAAGCCGCACCCATACCATTTTCTCTTGCCCCTCCAACATGTTCTCTTGCCCCCCCCCCCCCCCCCAAAAAAAATGGGACATGTTACATCCGCCCCTGTACAGTAGTCCAGTAAAACTTGTGCTGATGTCGGAGCCATGAATGTCGTTTCTGGTATTTTCCAACATTCGACAGTCAGCGCTGTGATACCTGTCGTCGGGGTTTAATTTTCTGCTTGGCTCTTCAAAATAACGGTTTAAAAGGCAGAAAAAAGTCTTGCCAACGTGTAATAAATTAATCAGTTCGTCCCGGCAGCGATACTGCAGGTGTTAAGCTACTGTATGCCCACATGTGTGTGTGTTGTTTTTGCCTGGGTGTGTGTGAGGAAGAGAGGAGAGAAGAGATGCACATTTGTACCTGGTGTACAGACTGCATGTTCCCATGTGAGTCTCTTTTCAGCGCCCCCTCCGTGTCTCTCTGTGAATAGTACTGTATCGCGCACGCACACGCACACACGCACACACACACACACACACACACACACACACACACACACACACACACACACACACACACACACACACAGTATCAGATTCTCCGTTTGCCAGAATGTGAACACTGTGAATGCTGGTCGAGTGGGCACAGTGGAGATGTAGGCACACACATTTCTAGCAAAGTGGGCAAAAAGGCAACTGGGCATACAGGCAGTTCTGCACACAGGCTATCTGGGCAAATGTTGAGTAGGGGCCCCCACATGTAGAAGCTGCTAGAAGATGTTAGAAAATTCTAATTTGCATATGTTGAACAATTTTCACAATTGTAACCATACCACACCATTTAATTGTGAACCAAATGAATTGGTTCAGATCGCTAAGAGTTGTTTCAGAAATGCAGGATTGTTCTACAAAGAACCCAAACTTCCCAACTCTCTCACTCGCTCTCTTGTGTGCACACGCACGGCGCGCGCGCACACACACACACACACACACACACACACACACACACACACACACACACACACACACACACACACACACACACACACACACACACACACACACACACACACACACAGGGGTGTGTTTTCCACAGCCTGCTGCAACTGATTGTTTGAGAGGCACAAATCTAATAAGCTTTGAGTCCGTTTGTGGAATGGCCTCTGGGCTACGCACACGCACACACGCGCGCACACACACAGGCTAATTCATCAGCAGCCGTCACACATAGATACTTGGGGCCCCTGCATCTATTGCTATTGCCATTAGAATGCTAATATTATGGATTCAGGCACAGTGACATAGTGTTGCGTTGCACTAGTCACATACTGTATGTTTATGTAGGATATTCTGAAGCCCCTCCACACTTCCGTGCCCCATAATTTCGGAAAAACCTAAACTTTGGGAATAATTTTACCCACCATAATAATACCAATTGGTATTGTAACTTATATCCTTTTAATCATTGATTGGTACAAGTTTACAACAAGGTATGGCTTGCAGAGATCGGACATTCTTGGAAGGAGTAACACTGATAAACGTTAGGAAAAATCAATATGGCAATATATCATGATTCTTAATGCCATGATATCAATATCGTATCGCCAGGTCCAAAATCGATGTTTTTGATATTTATGTATTCAATAATTTCTTCATGTCAGAAAGACTGACTCAGCTACTTGGTATATGGTATATATTGTCTCGAATTACTATAAAATGCTGTAGTTGATTGACCTTTTCATCGTCCATATTGTTTAGAAATATTTTAAAATGTTATAGTATGATAAAAAGCAACGCCTTTTGGGGGAAAATATTACAATATAACAATATATCGAATCACAACATAATTAAGATCGCAATATACTCTAAATCCCTAAATAGGCCTATCGATATTGTATCGTATTGTGAGGTAAGTGAATCGTAGAACCCCCTAGAACGTGTGGGTTGCACCCCCAAAAAGATTTGCCAAATTGGCAATTCTTGACAGGCCCCATGATTATGTGACTGACGCACTCCTGTGACTGAGTGGCACACACCTGTGACTGCTGCACACCTGCCAGCACTTGAATTTCAAAACAAGAGTGATATCATCACTCTTGTTTTCAAGTGCGGCAAAATGTGACAATATTTATTTTTTGCCATATTTTTTCAGGGCGCACAACCCACACGTTTAAGCAGCGTTAGTCATTTCAGGAATGATACCCGCCTCTCTGCTTGAAAAGGCTGATGTGACATGATTTTCTCCTTTTCAATATCCTGATTCCATCCGAAGCGGGTGCCAATGTCTGGTCTCTATACACCATACCTTGTTGTAAAGGTGACTAATCGATACCAATTGGTATTATTGCGGTGGTGGAAGTAATTCCCACATTTTTTGCTTTTTTTTTTTTTTTTTTTGAGGGTGCAACCCACACGTTTACTCATTCCAGGAATGTCCGAGGTCTACACACAGGGGCGGATTGGCCATCTGGAGTACAGGGAGTTTTCCCGGTGGCCTGCGCCACCTAGTGGCCTGGACAAGATCCAAAATGCACTAGTGGCACTTCCAAAAATGCACTAGAATGTGCTAGATGCTCGCCTGGAACATACAGATCAAAATGACCATTAATCTTCTACATTCTCTAGTTGTGTAGACTAAGTTGGGCTAATTCACATGATGAATATTCTAACTCTTGAGGGTGTAAAAATGAAAAATGAAACCAAATGGACCCTTGCGGGTCCATTTGGTTTCATTTTTACAAGAGCTCTCAAAGAGTTACATCTGGTTAACCAGCTGGCCCCCCAGGGTGGCCTGGCAAAGGCAAAATTGTCCCGGTGGGAAAATATGTGCCAATCCGCCCCTGTCTACACACCATACCTAATCAATGATTAAAACGATATACGGTGGAGAAAATGCAGTAGGTCCCAAAGTTAGGTTTCTTATTAACTTATGTGCCGGCTTCCTTGAATGGCATTTGGCAGGTGTAGTTGTAGACACTCGATACGTGAGACGAATTTTTATGTGAAGTCCAAAAGACATTGCTTGTACTCCTGTGGGCAGGAGACTAATTGACCGGGTGGTCTGATTATCCATTTAATAACACTGACGCGTTTCGGCCGAAGCCTTCATCAGAGCAATATGAAACAGAGTCTACATTGCTTCATATATAGAGTACAAGTAATCTTCCCCACCTTCCCCTACACAGGTGGGGAAGATTACTTGTACTCTATATATGAAGCAATGTAGACTCTGTTTCATATTGCTCTGATGAAGGCTTTGGCCGAAACGCTTCAGTGTTATTAAATGGATTATCAGATTTGAGCCTGGTCCTGTATTTTATTTGGTGTGCTGCTCCTTCCACTTTTAGTGGATTCTCATGTCTAGTTGCACCTAGAGCTTAGCACCCACTGCCCAAATTAGTGGCAGCAACCAGAGGAAGCGCACCTGCTTTGACTGGGTGGTCTGTTGAGTATAGTTCAAACAATTGCGCATGTGTGTGTGGTTGTGGGTGTGTGTGTGTGTGTGTGTGTGTTTTTGAACCACACACCCGCCGGTAATGTCCTAATAAGCCATACAATGTGATGTCGATGTGCAGGAGACCAGAGACATGACGCAATTAGATTAACTGATGCATTATGGCTTGATGATGTCATGTTCTGAGGCGGGTGCAGGTACGGGAGAGAGATTAGATGGTTAACGAGGCACGCGCACCTCAATTATGCACAAAAAAAAAAAAAACCACGCACACATGCGCACACTCAACGATGCACACAAACATGAGTGCATGCAACCACACATAAATACCAAGTCTACTAAATAGAATATACGACTGAATAAGGTATCAATAGTTGTTTGGAAATATGCAGTTTGCCACTCCCTCCCCCTCTTTTTTTGGTCAGCTGTGCCAATTATATCCATTAATTAATTGATTGATCTTAAAACCACAAATCACAAACAGCAATCATATACGTTTTTTTATGTCCCTTAATACTTGTGCTACCCATCGCGATGTATGCCGCGGTCGCAAGTTGATTTCGCTGTTTCTCCCTGACTGTTTTACCAGAATGGAACAAGACTACCTTAATTTACCGTAATTTCCGGACTATACGCCGCACCTGAATATAAGCCGCACCAGCTAAATTTGGGGCAAAATGCTGCTTTTTCCTTGAATAAGCCGCACCTGACTATAAGCCGCACCAGGCAATAAGCATGTTAGAGCAGTGGTTTTCAATTTTTTTGATCCCAGGGCCCAATATTTATTCAGCATTTGAGCCAGAGACCACGAATTAATACCCCACAGACCCCAAAACTAAAGATTTCTTTTGGTTTTGTTCACAATTCCAGGATGGATTTTCGCAAACAAAAGAGGCAAAGCATCAAAATGAGACCAAAATGAACATGACTTATGACTTATTAATTAAGTGGTGCTAATTTAAATGTTGAATATCATAACTCTTACTCTCTAAATGGACCCGCAAGGGTCCATTTGGTTTCATTTGGTTTCATTTTTACGCTCTCAAAGAGTTACATCTGGTTAACCAACTTCCCATCATTTAGTCTGTGGAGCCCACCTGGAACCCTCTCAGGGACTACCCATGTGTTACCTGTAAAAATCCATAGATTGGCCGCACCGTTGTATAAGCCGCAGGGTCAAAAGCATGTGAAAAAAGTAGCGCGCTTATAGTCCGGAAATTACGGTAAAAACAATGCAAACAAAGCAGAGGCCCAGCAAGTAGGAAAAGGTATTTCCAAAATGACATACAGTATGTGCATATTCTACCCGATCGTTTCACATCCGGCTCGAAGGACCAAATTGTTATAGCATTTTACAGTTTGCGAAGGGACTGACCTATAATGTGGTGTATATAGGATGTGGCATTCATTGCCACAGCGGGGGCTCCGCACGATTTCTCAGCGAGACAGGATGGGAGAAATCAATCAGTGTGCGAAGCCTCACAAACGATCGATTGACTGGCATAACGTATTTTGAGGAAGGAGTTAAATTGGGTCCGTCGGGCATTGGTTAACCAGTATAATAAATGAAGCTCTGGACCACCACCAACCCAGGTAGCCTGCAGTCATGTAACCCTGTGTGGGGGGGATTCCTACACCCGGCGGAGTAGTGGTCTCTCTCTCTCTCTCTCTCTCTCTGTCTCTCTCGATAGAGGGGGACTGGAACAGCAGCTTAGGTAATGATTCACACAGTAGGACCACAATCAGCCTAAAACACAGATCATAAATCTCCCCTTACACACACACACATGGGTCTTGTCTGTGCATGCGACACACACACACACACACACACACACACACACACACACACACACACACACACACACACACACACACACACACACACACACACACACACACACACACACACTGGTAGTTTACCAGTGAGCTTTCCAGAGTCGATAACTTTACCAGTGAGCTTTCCAGAGTGGATAAGTAGTGTGTGTGTGTGTGTGTGTGTGTGTGTGTGTGTGTGTGTGTGTGTGCGTGTGTGTGTGTGTGTGTGTGTGTGTGTGTGTGTGTGTGTGTGTGTGTGTGCAGCTGCAGGGTCATCATATGAAGGTAAATATGTTGCAAAATGCACGAGCGCGAATGCTTGATTTGAGAACTTGTAGAATATATTTGAGCACTTGCAGACTGGATTTGAACTTGCAGAATGGATTTGAGCAGTTGTATGAAAGAAGTTGAGCACTTGTATGAAAGAAGTTGAGCACTTGTATGAAAGAAGTTGAGAATGTGTAGAACAGAAATTTGCGATTGCAAATCCAATTTGCATATTCCTGCGGATTACATTTGCAGTTGCAGTGAAAAAAACACACGCACTTGCTTGAAAAAAATGTACGAACTTGCAGACTGAAATGTTCACCTGTGGAAAATTGTCACACACACGGGATAAAAATATTAATGCATTTGTAGATTAATATTGCCATGGATAGTGATGCCACACATCTATAATGACAGATACAACCACAACTTCGCGCCTACAACCAAAAATCTCGGCGCCGCGAGTTTTGCAACATATCTCGCAACCGAAACAGATTTGCACTTGAAGGGGAAAACAGATTTTCACGTGTAGAGTGTGGTAGGGGGAGGAGGGGGTTACGGGGGGGGGGGGGGGGCGGGGCCGACTGACGTCATCACATATCAGAGGTCTCAGCTGTTGCCATTACAGCACGTTACAGGTAATCTTACATTATTTTATGCAACGTAATGACTAAACAGATTATAATGTTGAATTTTATATACTCTTTATGTGTTCTCCATATGAAACAAATAGGACCTAGCCAAACAGAGCTAACTTGTTAGCTATGCTAGTTTACACCTTGTTCAAGGGGCTGTGCTGAATAATAGTTTCAGAAATGTAACATCACACAATGCTATGTTTGATGCTCTGATATCAATGTGTTAATAGATTAAAAAAGAATAATATGCGTTGTGAAATCTGAGCAGACAATAGTGACCTTATCACCAGAACTATTTATTACAGCAGATCAGCAGCTCACTGTGAGCTTGTATGTCTGCTAATTTCATAGGCTTTATGATGTGTGTAGGATTAAACTGTCACCTTAGTCCTACTGCATGTCAGTTTGTCATTCATCTTATATTGTATTGTATCATGTTCAAGAAGTCATATTGGACTCTTCATACAGCACATACAGCACTAGCCTTAAAGGGACACTTCACCTTTTTCAACCTGGCCACAAATCTTCACTAATGTACATAATAAAATGCTATCATTTTTTTCCTACTCTGTTTAGACATCATGCACATCATCGATGGGGACCTAATTCCCCAAATCCCACCCTTTGGTCACTGTCCAATGCCAGTCTAAATAGTAAAGCAACTGTTGCCATGCAGGTCTAAATTAATACTTATATTCATCATAGTAGCACACCACTAGCACATTATGGCCACCAGTATATGTTTATTCTTTGGTGAGTTATTTAGTCATTGTGTACTGTACAATCATCAAAGCAATGATTCATTTATTATCCATTTATTACATTGCTTGGACATGGACAAGGAGTGTATAGTTCCTGGAACGTCGCTGACTATGAAGTCTTTGGAGAGGGTTTGTGTGGTCTTCATCGAGCAGATGGACATTCACCCTCAGAGTCTGAGAAATGGGAGAGGGGGCGAGAATAAGAGGTTTTAATTGTTTGATCCAGTTTAGTGGTGTGAATGTAGGATTTATGGTGTCGATAAAACCCCTTTGTGGACCTTTAAAGGTTCCACATTCATAATATATCTAAAGCCACATATTACACATATTAAAAAACAGTAATGTGTGTTCTAAATCTTCTAAATGTTATCAACATACATGTACATTAATTTTGAAAAAGGTGAAGTGTCCCTTTAAGGCTGTAAGCAGGGGCGGATTTAGGCATGGGCCATATGGGCAGCCGCCCAGGGCGGCATCGTGAGGGGGGCGGCATAGCGAAGCAAAAAAAAAGAGAGAAAAGAAATCCGCTATTCCGTCTTATTGTCATTGCATGGATCTACAAGTATTGCGCCCACTTCCGCACATCAACGCACAAAAAATGATAACATCGTGCAATTCAGCGTGTGTGTATGTGTCCTGGCCTGGGGGGTTCAGTTGTGGTGTTACGCTGGACCAATTGACTTCAATGTTAAATGCGCTCTCCAATGCGCTCTCCATATGATACTTTTGAGATTTGAAAAAGCCACAGTAAACTGGCGAATAGTGGCAACAGTATTTATGATACAGTAAATAAAATCTTACCTCACATGGTTTCTTGGGAAGTCCTGATTTTTTTTTTTAAAGGTTGAGAAAAGTTAACAGGGCCTTTTCAAATCTCAAAAGTTTAACATGGAACTCTATGGAAATATGGAGCGCATTCTTTCTGTCAGTGTCTTCGTGCAGCAGGTGCACTAATTAGTGGGGACTTTCCACAGTGGTTAAAGGAGAATTCCACACCAAAACATATTGGGAGCAATCTACCTTGATTCCTGTGACATGCATAATAATGCTCTTGAATTTTGTCATAGATGCCCCCTTTTCTACATTTCACCCTGAGGTCCCCCTCCCTCCAATGCAGTTTGCATTATAGCTACTTATTCATTGAATTAACTGAAACTATAATAGGCTATAAAGCATAAACTCAAATGCAATCAGGACTAATAATAATAATAATAATAATAATGATAATGCCACCCATTGAAGTCTACTTTTTGCCTGTGTGATGTATAGCCTACTTTGCTTAGAAGAGTTCAGTAATGCAAATGCTCTCAAGTTGATCATTAGATTATTGATATTATTATTATGAAAAAATAAAATAAAGGGAAAAAGAAATCACACCTGTGTGAAGAAGGTGGTGTCAAGGTGACATGCTCACTAGATGGTGATATCTACTCAGAAGGTTTAGGCCTATGTATTTCCTCAGAAAAAATTAGAGAGAACATTGCTTGGTGTTTCATATCACCAAATGATAACAATATGGAAAAATGCACTCTAGGTTCTGTAGGTAGCTCTGTGTGAGTGTGTGTGTGTGGGGGGGGGGGGGGGATTTTTTGTAGTAGGCCTAGTTGTGTTTGTATGGACGATGGTCTGTTTAGTCTTGAGTGGTGGAGTAGAGGTGGTCGTTGGGTTGATCCCGGAGGTCATGTGTGTGTGTGTGTGTGTGTGTGTGTGGGGGGGGGGGGGGGGGGGGGGGGGGGGGGCAGCAGGGGATTTCGCCCAGGGAGTAAATCCCTCTAGAACCGCCACTGTATGAAGAGTCCAATATGACCTCTTGAACATGATACAATACATATAAGATGAATGACAAACTGACATGCAGTAGGACTAAGGTGACAGTTTAATCCTACACACATCATAAAGCCTATGAAATTAGCAGACATACAAGCTCACAGTGAGCTGCTGATCTGCTGTAATAAATAGTTCTGGTGATAAGGTCACTATTGTCTGCTCAGATTTCACACCGCATATTATTCTTTTTTAATCTATTAACACATTGATATCAGAGCATCAAACATAGCATTGTGTGATGTTACATTTCTGAAACTATTATTCAGCACAGCCCCTTGAACAAGGTGTAAACTAGCATAGCTAACAAGTTAGCTCTGTTTGGCTAGGTCCTATTTGTTTCATATGGAGAACACATAAAGAGTATATAAAATTCAACATTATAATCTGTTTAGTCATTACGTTGCATAAAATAATGTAAGATTACCTGTAACGTGCTGTAATGGCAACAGCTGAGACCTCTGATATGTGATGACGTCAGTCGCCCCGCCCCCCCCCCCCCGTAACCCCCTCCTCCCCCTACCACACTCTACACGTGAAATCTGTTTTCCCCTTCAAGTGCAAATCTGTTTCGGTTTGCGAGATATGTTGCAAAACTCGCGGCGCCGAGATTTTTGGTTGTAGGCGCGAAGTTGTGGTTGTATCTGTCATTATAGATGTGTGGCATCACTATCCATGGCAATATTAATCTACAAATGCATTAATATTTTTATCCCGTGTGTGTGACAATTTTCCACAGGTGAACATTTCAGTCTGCAAGTTCGTACATTTTTTTCAAGCAAGTGCGTGTGTTTTTTCACTGCAACTGCAAATGTAATCCGCAGGAATATGCAAATTGGATTTGCAATCGCAAATTTCTGTTCTACACATTCTCAACTTCTTTCATACAAGTGCTCAACTTCTTTCATACAACTGCTCAAATCCATTCTGCAAGTTCAAATCCAGTCTGCAAGTGCTCAAATATATTCTACAAGTTCTCAAATCAAGCATGCGCGCTCGTGCATTTTGCAACATATTTACCTTCATATCATCACTCACACCCTGTGCACAGTCGAGTACACCCACCATCAGCTCCCATGGTGCTGAATTCATGCCAGGCATTAGTTTAGCACTCGCCCAACATGTATTGACTATAGCACTATGACTATTGACTATTTGTGAAATTGTGATGACAGGGATTCATGTTTTAAAGGGGAATTCACCATTTTCAACATTCTAATATTTCATTAACACACCTTACACGTGCTGGGTGGGTGGACATAATAAAAATGTTCCCCCGTTCTGTGTTTCCTAGAAATGGAGGTCTGAAGGAAAACCACTAACATGGTGAAACATCTTGATGACACCATCAAGATGTATTTTACCATGTTAATGGATTTCTTTAGACGCTTCTTTTTTCTGAGAGCGTACAAATGGAACCAAATGAACCCAAATGAACCCGTTAGGGTTCATTTGGTTCCATTTGTACACACACTCACACACACTCTCAGAAAAAATATTGAAAATGGGTGGAATTCCCCTTTAAGGCCAAGGAATGTTTTCTGAGAAAAACTAATAATGTTTGGAATATATTCATTATCATGAAACCATGATAAAAACTAATAATGTTTGGAATATATTCATTATCATGACTACCAGTGGGCCCTGGTATGAAAGTGGTTGAACAACACTGGGATGGAGGGAGATGGATTCTGACAGAAGCAGAGGAGAGTGTACCACACACACACACACACACACACACACACACACACACACACACACACACACACACACACACACACACACACACACACACACACACACACACACACACACACACACACACACACAGAGAGAACAGGGAGGGTGATGATAATAACACAGAGGCGGATATGATATCACCCTTGTCTTATTAGAACAGCACACAGCGGCGGCGGCGGCGGCGGCTCCTCTGTGGCTGTGGTGCATCACTGTCTGTCTGTGTTGTCTATTGGGTTCTAAACGCCCACTTGCATGTGTTTACACAGCTCAGCTTTACTTAGTTGCCAGAGTGGTGAAAATATAGCAGATTTACAAGCTCACAATGACTCAGTCACCTGCGCAGTTGCTGTATGATGGCATACCCGAATAGTGGGGTTTCATATTGAAAGGATATTTCACTTAAAAACAACAAAAAACACTTTTTTGGGGTCATATTTATCATATTTATCACTACTCAGGCTCATGTGAACACCCCAGGCAGTTTTTACACTGCTTGATTCAGTATTTAGATATTTCATATTCATTTTAGCTATCCCGTCCACTTCCTATACAAACCCATTATCACTTAAAACTCCATTTTAACCAGGATAGATTAATTCAAAATACTGTTTTTATTCTCTAGTCCCCACCCGGGCGGTGCAGGGGCCGCTACCTGTTGAGAACTCATCGTGAGCTTGTGTGGGGTTTCCCCATCCCCGATGATGTCTGCATGCGTTGTCACGAGACCTGGGCACCATATATGGTGCTTTCCTCATGTGTGAGTCGATGCGCTGACTGACTGACTGACTGACTGACTGACGGAGAATGCATGATTCCATGTGAGCTTTGTGGCCACAGGGGGAGATAAAAATGAATCCCTGGACAGATCTACACAGTGATATTTGTCTGGTCCACACCAGGGTACTCCATATATGGGCAAAACAGAGTCTGCATTAGCTATAGGGGCTTGCCTGGGGTGATCGCGATGTCACACAGTCTCTTAACACACTTACTGCCGCCGTTACTGCTTGATTTCCAAGCTAGTGCCAGGGCGCAATCAAGTAAATTCGGTAAAAAGCCCTTATTTTGAAGCTCAGATCTCCTAAACAGGATGTGCTGTTTCTGTTATGCTGTGTCTGTTGTCTTGCCGAATCGGTGATCTGGCGATCTGCCCAGAAACATCCGGGTCCCAAGTCAGGAAGAGCTGTGTAGCCCTGGCTGCTTAACCCATGCGCCAGCGACATTGAGGGGGCAAACCGGAGGAGAGCCGTTTGAATGCATTGCATTGAATGAATGTGAATGGGAGAAAAAAAAAAGTGGTCGCCAATTCTGTCCCAAATGAAAGTCAGCGACCGGATCATCATCAGACGGTGCGCTGGGACTAATAGTTGGATTAAAGAATGAAATCTTCATTTCGTCGTTATTTGCACCTTCGTCGTCTTCGGCATCACGGGTCCGAGCACGACGCGAACGACGACTACGATATTGGATCGCTATGAGTCTCTTAATAACGACCTGCCTGGGGGCGAGCGACAGGGATTTGAGATAGGCGAAGCGAGTGAGGTGACAAAAACGCCCAAGGTTTCATAGTTATCTGCGACCTTCTGTCACAATAAATACATTTAGATATGTAGAGTAGTGATGACGAAAGAGTGGAGTCAAGTGGAGTGCTGCTGCTTGTGATTCAGGTAGTGCAATCAGCATCAACACACTCTGGGGACACGCTGCATGTCTCCCTCTCTCTCGAATCTCGATCTCTCTCGTCTCTTAACCACTCCACAATTGGCTGGGAGTACCGCAGGGATCGCTACCAGACACCCTTTAATTGTGTACTCCCTCTACATCTAAGGTGTCTGGCGATATAATAGCTGATCTATCGGCCGCCAGACCGGCTGTTTTTGGATACCGTTCGCCACCAGAATAGGTAGGTCTATAGCAGGGGCGGATTGGCACATATTTTCCCACCGGGACAATTTTGCCTTTCCCAGGCCACCCTGGGGGGTGGCAGCTGGTTAACCAGATGTAACTCTTTGAGAGCGTAAAAATGAAACCAAATGGACCCTTGCGGGTCCATTTGGTTTCATTTTTACACCCTCAAGAGTTAAAATATTCATCATGTGAATTAGCCCAACTTAGTCTACACAACTAGAGAATGTAGAAGATTAATGGTCATTTTGATCTGTATGCTCCAGGCGAGCATCTAGCACATTATAGTGCATTTTGGAAGTGCCACTAGTGCATTTTGGATCTTGGCAGTTGGCAACACTGCCTCCAGCAGCACCAGCGCCCTGGCGCACAGGAGTGAATGGGAATATGGCAACTCTCCTACTTGAAGGCTCTGGTGTAGGACACCTTTTCTTTTTTGAAGGATAGAAACACTAGTTTGCCTGGCCTGGGCCTGGCGCCCTGGACTTAAAAAACAAACAAACAAAAAAAAAAAAACTGTCCAGGCCACTAGGTGGCGCAGGCCACCGGGAAAACTCCCTGTACTCCAGATGGCCAATCCGCCCTGGTCTATAGGGTTAATAACATGTTTTTTTAAAGGGGCGCTTTGATATATAATGTAATGTAATCCAGCAATATGACGTGTACACGATGCATGGCTGACGATACAAATCGATACATAGGCGCTGTTGGATACATTTGGCCATACGAATCGCATCAGCGACTTGAAATGGATGCAATTGCAAAACTATTTAGCCAGTAAGTAACTCCAATAAATACGAGTGAAACTCGTGGATATATCTTTAGATTTAAATAGAACACGTAAACAGTCCATGGCATCGAGCAACAGAGGGTTATTTCTTTCTTACTTTTTTTCGCTATATACGCAAATATGGCATCGTCATGGCAACACTGCCTGCCTCCCCGAGAAAAGGGCAGAGGTCCGTTGTTTGTGTTGATGTTACCTCGAGGGTTACTTGTTAAGACATTCATGTATGCGTGCGCGCAGCACGCCTGCTGTTTCAAGCACCGCAGGCCTCGGCGCACATTTACAATTGTAATTTTGCCATTTGGTAGAATCTTATCCGGAGCGACGTACAAAGTGCAACGTTGATGTAAAAAAAAAAAAAAAAAAAAAAAAACATTTGTAGCCTTTTCTAGTTCACAGAGCCTCCATTAGTTGGCCAGTGATGCATGCCTTCCGTCAATTAGCAACGTTCGGTCCACTAGGGCTGTGCCGTGCGGATTTACCCGACCTTATGAGGAAATTATTTACATCATTAGTTTTCAACCAGTGGTCTGGGGACCACCAGTGGTCCTTGAGAGGGTTCCAGGTGGTCCCCCAGCTAAGTTGGTTATGACGTAACTCTTTGAGAGCGTAAATGTGGACAATTAATGGTCCTTTTGATTACTGTACTGTATGTTTGCCTGTTGTGTTAGCAAAAAATACAGCCTGGAATTGTGGACAAAACCAAAAGAAATCTTGGTAGTTTTGGGGTCTGTGGGGGCTAAAATGTCGTCAAATGGTCAAATTCGGAATAAATAGTGGGCCCTGGTGTCAAAGAGGTTGAAAACCACTGATTTACATGACTGCAGGGAGGAAACGATCAAAATGAGGTCTGATGCTTTTTTAGAAGCCCATGACCTCAGTCTGTGCCAGACAGACAACAGACAGACATAGACGTAGGCCTATGGACGCTGATATTCATCAGTAATATCACGGCTGGACAGAGATGCTGCCTGGGTCTATACCTGCCCTCTTTCCAAGCAAACGCCATCAGCTTGTGGCCAGACGGCCGAGCCGGACAGACGCCAGATTAGATATTAGATGGAGTTCCTCCCATGGGTGACGGTCGGTGATGGTTTGAGCTGCTGAGATTACCCAGGATGCCATGCAGTGGTGCATGCGCTTGTGTGGCAAGATGTTCTTTACGTACGAAGATATGCCATCTTGCATTGGCGGCGCGGTTTTTTGGCGCCGCAGTTTTCTCCTCTCAGAGAGAACTTCCCCCTACGTGTCGTCCGTAAAATTGCAGATGGACAGAGACCGTTCCTGAATCCTCCCAAATCTTACCAGAGTTTGTTGCTGTTGTGGAGAAAGATAGAAAACAACGTTTATTTTCTCACGATTTGTGTCGCTAAGAAAAAAGCCAATGAATATATTGTAAATAGTATGTGTCTTGCGATGAGGGTCCCGTATTTAGTTCAGTATCCATGGAGTTAAGGAATGGATGTGTGTGTGTGGATAAAGTTGTGTTCATGTTCATTCTACCTTTGGAAATGAATAAACTCCTAATGTTGTACTTGTACCTGCCCCCTTCACCTACAGTCAAGGAAGGTCTTAACTATTTAGGCCCCAAAGACGATAAACCGAGCTATAAACAAGGTAAACAAGCTTGTTTACACATGCCACAAACGTAAAAAATCGATGCCAACCCGAATTGACGTTGGGATCGTTCTCTTGCAAATAGTGTCCAAAATGTGGAGGTGCACGTGCATTTGTGCATGCGCGTGGTATTTAGGTCCATATCTGAGCCTATTGTGGCAATCGGCAGCCAGATGATTGAAGCTGATTTCACTTCAATATGATTCCTTTTCGGCTTAGTAGTGTCCTAGCGATGTCCTCTCTCTGTGTGTGTGTGCCGGAAGTGAAACCTATGGGGCCTGGAAATGATGCGATCGGCAGGGGGAGATTAAGTCCCTCATTTGTGCCAAGTCTGGGTTGCACGTGGTTAGTTGAACCCCCGCCCTCCAGCCCACAGACAACACAAGTGAATATAAGAGACCGACTTGACGGGGCCAATCTCGCTCAGTTACTGAGCGACGGGCACGCAGAGATACAAAACGGCCGAGCAGAAAGAAAGAAAGAAAGAACATCAAAGCTGACAGAGCAAAAAAGCAGGTCACGGTAGCTTTTGCTACGTTTCAGTTCACACGACTGAATTCCGTCCCACCTCCTCATCCTGATAGTATTTGAGAGCTTGTTTTTTCCCCACCAACCCCCATGTCTCTCTCTCTCTTTCTCTATCTCTCTCCTTCTCTCCATCTCTATAGCAGTGGTTTTCAACCAGTGGTCTGGGGGCCACCAGTGGTCCTTGAGCGGGTTCCAGGTGGTCCTCAGGCTAAATGAGGGAAAGCTGGTTAACCAGGTGTAACTCTTTGTGAGCGTAAACATGAAAACAAATGCACCCTTGTGGGTCCATTTGTTTGACCCATTTACAGTATAGTTTGCCTCTTTAGTTTTGCGAAATCCGGTCAGGAATTGTGGTCCGTGGCTCAAATGCTAAAGAAATAGTGGGCCCTGGCGTCAAAATGGCTGAAAACCACTGTACTATAGGGCCCTAGCTTTCTTTCTCTCTCTCTCCCCCCCCCCCTCTCTCTCTCTGTCTCTCTTTCTCTCAGAGCAAATCCTTTTAACAGAGCAAGAACCCTTCTTTGGTCTCTTCCTCCTCCAGGCAACAATTTGGCCCAGCTAATGGATAGATGAGAAATGACTCAGGGCAGAGCGGAGAGGAGAGGAGGGAGGGCTCTTTGTCTGTGGAAGGAAACGAGATAGAGGGAGGGGAAATCAAATCAGGTGCCTTTTAGAAATGCTCTAGCCACATTTTCATACTCTAGTGTATATTGAACGAGTTTCCTGGATAGAAGGGGGGGAAAAGAAGAAGAAGCTATGAGTCTTGTTTTTGGGAAAGCCAAACCACCTGAGCCCGATATATAGCTCACTTTAATGAGGTTTGCGTTCCTCCTAATGTGATGGAAACCTTTGAGAATGAGAGACCTCACCCGCCTGTCTTTCTTTCTTTTTCTGCAGTCCAGTCTTTCTGTCTTTCCTGTCTTTCCCATCCTGTCTGTCTCCACCATTGAAAATTTACAATTATGGCGTTTGGAGGATGCGCTTAATCCGGAGCACAAAAACAAAAACAACACTGTAGTAAATGGTGCAATGGTGGTGCACACACACACACACACACACACACACACACACACACACACACAACACACACACACACACACACACACACACACACACACACACACACACCATGTGGAAACCATGCAAGGTACCTAATAGCACATCAGGAGCAATTAGGGGTTCAGTGTCCTGCTCAAGGACACTTCGGAACTAACTCTGCGAGAGCCTGGGATCGAACCGGCAATCTTGTGGTTACCATCCTGTGACTCTACCACTGAGCCATGACTGCCGCCCTGTACATAGAAATAGTCATCAAGAACATCAGCAAGCTGAAGAGTGAAGCCATGAGCTATTGACACTAACCCTTGCCGCTTGCCGGGGCAAGTAAAAAAAATGGTGGGGCAAGTGAAGACTGCTACCTGGTTGCCCGATCGGGCAAGTGTGCAACTTGAGTGTGCACTATAACATTACACAAGATAAATTTGTCTTGAGGGCGGCCATGCCTCTGTGTCTTTCCCTGCTTTCTAGCTATCTCTACCTATCTCTCTCCCTGGTTCATTTGGTTCCAAACTATCATTTTGCTGGGGTCAGGGACCACTGGCTCTGTGACCACTACGGGCTAATTAAGATGATGAATTTTAACTCTTGAGAGTGTACAAATGAAACCAAATGGACCTTGCGGGTCCATTTGGTTTCATTTTTACGTTCTCAAGAGTTACATCTGGTTAACCAACTTAGCTGGGGACCACCTGGAACCCCCCGAAACCCCTGGTTTAAAGCACCCAAGTAGGAAGTAAACTTAAATGCAAAATTTACAATATATTTTTGGGGGCAAGTGGCCATGACCTGAGGGCAAGTAGAACCTGACTTACACTTGCCCGATGGGCAAGTGCCTCGGAGACCTTAGTGTCAACCCCTGCAATGTATATGTGAAATAATCTCTAAATCGCATCAACCCACTCTTTGGTATTTACAGACAATAACACCTTCCTCCAGGGGCAGAGCCCCCCTAAATTCCCAGATCGCCCCACCAAACACGAAGGCATGCAAAACAACCCAAGATATTTTCAAATTAAACTGGTTATATTTAAAATGATTTGAAATACTACTACTGCTACTAACTACAGTTGTGTCACCACTAAACCAACAGCATTTCATCATTGAAAACAGAAAACTCTCTGAGTCAGACCTTTAGCGTTATGCATGCTGCGTGTCTGTTGCAACTTCAACAACAACTGGTGTTATTATTAATGCTTTACTAGCCTAATACATAAGTCCTGTAACCAAAAATGGAGTCGCCCCATACCATCCCACCCCCCAATTCTCTCTATATATAATCTCTGTTCCATCTGCCCTGTTTACCCTCCCTCTCTCTCCCTCTGTGTCTATCTGGATCTAATGGTTAAATAATGACTACACAGGCTCCTCTTTAGCTGCCAGGCGCTCAGACATACAGTAGTCGGCTCTGATCTCGCTGCCGGGCTCTAATTGATTTCCTGGAATGCGTCATACGTGGCTCTCTGGGGGAATATATCGTCTTTATAAAGTGTGTTTGACTGCATGTGGTGGTGTTGCTACTCCTGTAATGATAATAACAATGATAATAATAATAATAGGGGTAATGATAAGGGTAAGAAGAAGAACAACAACAACAAGAAGAAGAAGAAGAAGAAGAAGAAGAAGAAGAAGAAGAAGAAGAAGAAGAAGAAGAAGAACAACAACAACAACAACAACAACAACAACAACAACAAACAAAAACAACAACCAGGGCTTGACACTAACACTTGCCCACTTGCCCGGGGCAAGTAAAAAAGATGGTGGGGCAAGTGAAGACTGCTACCTGGTTGCCCGATCGGGCAAGTGTGCAACTTAGTGCACTATAACACAACACAAGATAAATTTGTCTTGAAGGCAGTCATTGTACTCTGCCTCTGTGTCTTTCCCTGCTTTCTAGCTATCCACAATTCCAGGCTGGATTTGGGAAACAAAACAGGCAAATTAACATACACATCAAAATGACCTAATCTTCTACATTGTCTAGTTGTGTAGACCTGGGCTAATTAAGATGATGAATTTTAACTCTTGAGAGTGTAAAAATGAAACCAAATGGACCCGCAAGGGTCCATTTGGTTTCATTTTTACGTTCTCAAGAGTTACAACTGGTTAACCAACTTAACTAGGGACCACCTGGAACCCTCTCAGGGACCACTGGTGGTCCCCCACCTGTTGAAAACCCCTGGTTTAAAGCACCCAAGTAGGAAGTAAACTTAAATGCAAAATTTACAATATATTTTTGGGGGGCAAGTGACCATGACCTGAGGGCAAGTAGAACCTGACTTGCACTTGCCCGATGGGCAAGTGCCTCAGAGACCTTAGTGTCAACCCCTGGAGAAGAAGAAAAAAAAAAAAAAAAAATCACACCCATGTGAAGCGAGGGCCACTTTTACTTGCCAGAGAGCCTCTTAATACGAGACAAAGCAAGACATATACTGCAGCCCAAAAAAGGTGAGAAAATGTTCTCACTGACAACCAGACGAATTGTGGAGACCGGTTTGTTATCGAGAGGGGTGCCACTTGATGGAGCCTATATGAGGTTATTTGGCTGCGAAATGAATGGCCTCGCTTCGACCACACTTCCGCCTCTCTGCCTCATATTTGCAACCACAGGCTTTTCTCTTGACAGATGAGTAAGCCTGTGGACCTAAAGGCTGCAGTTCAAATGCAGTAAGTAGTCCATAAACACAGCTAATAATTTACATTGGATTTCGCAAAGAGGTCACGATGAAGCCTATGAATAAATGTAGAGAATATATCACTATATCACTATATCACTATATACACTTTTTCGACTTGAGAGCTACTTTCAAAATGACCGGCTCAACAAGATCTACACATCAAAAATGTGATTGTTCCTTTACTGAAAAACCATTTCAAAGCCCCATAGAAAGTTTGAGCTTTGAAACAGTGGTGTTGGTGTTACTTACTGTTATAGTGCTTAAGAATAATGCACTTATAATGAAAAATGGAGGGGGGGGGGGGGGGTTGGATGGTTTTCTTGTATATGCTACTACTAACGTTTGAAAACAGTATCAGTACAGTATCAATACTGCCACAGGATATTCATTTTTTAATTGAATAAAAGGACTAAGTGCTGGAGACTGCCGCGCTGTGGTTGGCTAAAACGCCGCCTCACCCCACACAACTAGCACCGCCTTGTCCTGAGCCCGACAAACGTTTTGACAACATGGTTTGTTGACAACAATTCTGGACCGTCTGCAGGTTAAAGCAATAGTCTGTCTACAGGGAAACAGCTGCAGCATCGAAGTAGAAGCAACGTAGAGGGGGAGAGGACAACAAATATATATAGCCATCAGTGTTGGACAGTAACTAATTTTAGATTACATATTACTGTAATATTATTACTTTTGCTCCAAAAAGTAAAGTAACGAGATTACTCTGCAAAAATGGGTAATAGGTAATGCATTACTTTGCAAGTAAAGCCAAGTTACTTGTTTAATTTAAAATGAGCTTGTTGTTGCATGCAAAAATAGAACAGATTTACAAGGCAGGTACAGTAGATTTTAGATCCAGTCCACACGCTGCATCCTGCGCACAGTTATGTACACTACAAATCGCTTGGTGCTTTATTTTGTATTTTATTTTTAAATACAAGACCTCAACTGTCTTTGAAAACAATTGTGGCTTTGTTTTCAGGTGCAGTTTGTGGGATTGGAGACTATTATTATTCCAATAAATTCAAAGGCGGTGTTGAGAACTTGGGAAAGTAATGACGTAATATGTAATATATTACTCTTTGATTCCAGTAATAAGTGAAGTAATGATATTACTTTGTCTAATGGGGTAATGAGTAAAGTAAGAAGTTGCTTTCATAAGTAATAATGACCAACACTGATAGCCATCTACCATAAATATTTGGATTTTTTGCTAAAAAGTTACCTATAATACCTTTAAGTGAAATCACTTATGATGCCTTTAATGTAAAGAGAGAGAGAGAGAGAGAGAGAGAGAGAGAGAGAGATGAAGAAAATCTTGTCTTATCATAGAGCCGATCTTCCTCCAGGCTGTATAGTGGTGTAAAATGTAAAACAGTTCTCATCACACACACACACACACACACACACACACACACACACACACACACACACACACACACACACACACACACACACACACACACACACACACACACACAACACACACACACACACAGTGTACGTTCATTTTTAGGATGGGCAACAAACAGTTAGAACCATTAGATAACACAGAAATGTTTATGGTTCATCCTTCCACAGTCATCGTGACTCATTTCGCTGTACAATACCAAGTGCGACAGCGGATTATATCATCTCCAGTGCCAAGAGCCTTATCTATTGTGGCGTGGTCTTAAAATACACCTTGTTATGTCATGGTCACACACTGATCCCTCTCTCTCTCTCTAAACTCCAATACGGAATCCATTCCAGGGCTTGACACTAACACTTGCCCGCTTGCCGGGGCAAGTAAAAAAAATGGTGGGGCAAGTGAAGACTGCTACCTGGTTGCCCGATCGGGCAAGTGTGCAACTTAGTGCACTATAACACAACACAAGATAAATTTGTCTTGAAGGCAGTCATTGTACTCTGCCTCTGTGTCTTTCTCTGCTTTCTAGCTATCTCTACCTATCTCTCTCCCAGGTTCATTTGGTTCCAAACGATCATTTTGCTGGGGTCAGGGACCACTGGGTCTGTGACCACTGTGGGCTAATTAAGATGATGAATTTTAACTCTTGAGAGTGTAAAAATGAAACCAAATGGACCCGCAAGGGTCCATTTGGTTTCATTTTTACGTTCTCAAGAGTTACATCTGGTTAACCAACTTAGCTGGGGACCACCTGGAACCCTCTCAGGGATCACTGGTGGTCCCCGGACCACCTGTTGAAAACCCCTGGTTTAAAGCACCCAAATAGGAAGTAAACTTAAATGTAAAATTTACAATATATTTTTGGGGGGCAAGTGACCATGACCTGAGGGCAAGTAGAACCTGACTTGCCCGATGGGCAAGTGCCTCGGAGACCTTAGTGTCAACCCCTGCATTCCATTGTTCAGATCTCACCTGACCACATCAAACACTACTACAATGTACATACATGACTTTGCTCCTTCTGCCACCCTTACATCTCCATATACTGTATATGTACAGTAGCTGACCTGTTCTCACATTCTATATGTTGATCTGACCTCATCAAAGCCTGTGCACTCAAGACAGGCTCCATGTATCGCCAGTACAGAATGCATTCCACATGTTGATCTGACCCAGTGGACCCCTCATGCTAAACCACCTAGGGAACTGGTGGGGAGGTTTGGTCAATAAATAAAAACTAAACCAAAACGGAAGGTCTAGTGGAGAAGAGATACGCGTATGTGTATCCAAATGAAGGGCGCATAATGGTCCAGACACATGCCACATAACTTGGGAACCTCTCCCGACAGCGTGTCGTGCGTTCGAGTCCCATTCATGATGACCTTTGCTGCACTTATCTCCCACTTATCTCCCCTTCACTGCATTTATCATTAAAAGGCACAACAGCCAAATAAAAAAGTTAAAAACATGTTATATCCGTTCTGCAAGCTGTGAGCTTGCAGAACGTGTCACAGCCGGTTCTAAAATCACTCAATTACGAAATCATCAAGGCCCTGCCAAAACACATTTTAGTCGACTGGATTCTCCGGGAGCAACTGTGCATTTTGTGACTAAAACTAAATGAAAATGTAATTCAAAAGTTTGTCAGTTAGCCTGATCCTGGTCTCGATGGCCTCCCCCTGGCCAGCCGGGGTGCCTGGTGGGGGAGAAAGGAACTGGTTGGAATAACGTGCTCCCTCCACATGCTACATACCAGGGGCGGATCTAGGCATGGGCATGGGGGGGGCGCAATGCACCCCTAAATGCCCAGTCTGTCCCAAACACGATGGCATGCAAAACAACCCAAGATATTTCAAATTAAATGCCTATATTTAAAATGATTTGAAACACTACTACTAACTTAACTACATTTGTGTCACCACTAAACCAACAGCATTTCATCATTGAAAACAGAAAACTCTCGGAGTCAGACATTTAGCTTTATGCATGCTGCGTGTCTGTTGCAACTTCAACAACAACTGATGTTATTATTGATGCTTAAAGGAGAATTCCACACCAAAACACATTGGGCATCAATCTACCTTGATTCCTGTGACATGATACATAATGTCCTTGATTTTTGTCACAGATGTCCCATTTTCTATACATTTCACCATGAGGTCCCCGTTCCAACGTTGACGTCGTTCCAACAGTTAACATGGCCGCAGGTTGTCTTTATTCTACTGCAGGTATTTCTGTAACTCCAAACTTTTTTTCCCCACACACACATCACATTTTAATAGTATACTGATGAACACGCTTGAATGTTATGTCACTCTTGGGCAGCCTTTACTTGTAATCCCAGAGGGTAATCTATTCCTCCTCCTCTCCTCCCCTCCCTTTTGCCACTCTCCTCTCCAATCACTCCTGTCTCACAGATGCCACCTGAATTTTTAAAAGTCATATAGTGGTCCAATTATCATGTAGTGTGTGGTTTGATATGATGTGTGATATTGATATGATGTGTGAAAAAAGTTTTGAGTTAGAGAAAAACCCGCAAGTAGAATAAAGACAACCTGCGGCCATGTTAAATGTTGGAACGGCGTCGACGTTGGGACGGGGACCTCATGGCGAAATGTAGAAAATGGGACATTCACTGGAATCAAGGTAGATTGAGGCCCAATGTGTTTTGGTGTGGAAATGTCCTTTAATTGTCCAATAAAAGTCGTGTAACCAAAAATGGTATGGGTGCGGCTTCATCGGCGATGAAGCCACCCCCATACCATTTTCTCCTGCCCCCCCAATTGGGAAACGTTACATCCGCCCCTGCTACATAGCCGGGGGGGAAAACTCACAAGATGACTCGTGTTGTGTGCGAACGGCTGAACTGCGACCCGGCGTGTTGACCGATCCCATCGTGGTTTTGTTTGCGCTCCCAGACCCTATCAGCAGTCCCTGCAGCAGATCCGTCTCCCGCGGCAACCGGCCAGCCAACCAATGAGCCGCGGGCTCTGTGCAAACTGGACTTGTTCCAAAATGTGTGCTGAGAGCCTGGGATCTGACGTCGTGTGTCCACAGACTGTGTTTGCCAATTAGCAACTAGCTACAAGCCTCCGTCTGCGGAACCTCCACAGAGCGGCAGGTTTTCAATCAGTGGCTCCGGGGACAGGGGTTGACACCGAGGTCTCCGAGGCACTTGCCCATCGGGCAAGTGCAAGTCAGGTTCTACTTGCCCTCAGGTCATGGTCACTTGCCCTCCAAAAATATACTGTAAATTTTGCATTCAAGTTTACTTCCTACTTGGGTGCTTTAAACAGGTGGTCCGGGGACCACCAGTGGTCCCTGAGAGGGTTCCAGGTTGTACCCAAACCAAAAGGACCCGAAAGGGTCCATTTGGTTTCATTTTTACACTCTCAAGAGTTAGAATTCATCATCTGAATTAGCTCATAGTGGTCACAGACCCAGTGGTCCCTGACCCCAGCAAAATGATAGTTTGGAACCAAATGAACCTGGGAGAGAGATAGGTAGAGATAGCTAGAAAGCAGGGAAAGACACAGAGGCAGAATGCAATGACTGCCTTCAAGACAAATTTATCTTGTGTTGTGTTATAGTGCACTAAGTTACACACTTGCCCGATCGGGCAACCAGGTAGCAGTCTTCACTTGCCCCACTTTTTACTTGCCCCGGGCAAGCGGGCAAGTGTTAGTGTCAAGCCCTGAAATATAAAGAACATTTTCCTGACTCATCAAAAACAAACATGGCTTGTGTTATTATCAGAAGGCCTACTTTTCTTAGCAGGGCTTGACACTAACACTTGCCCACTTGCCCGCTTGCCCGGCGCAAGTAAAAAAAAATGGTCGGGCAAGTGAAGACTGCTACCAGGTTGCCCGATCGGGCAAGTGTGCGACTTAGTGCACTATAACATAAACACAAGATATATCTGTCTTGAAGGTGGTCATTGCGCTTTGTGTCTTTCCTGCTTTCTAGCTATCTCTCCTATCATTTTGCTAAGACCCCCGAGTCTGTGACCGCTATGGGAACCACTGTGGGAACTACTGATTTACACTGATTTACAAGTTGAATATTTATAGCTGATTGTGACTTAAACAAAACAGTCTTCAACTACGAAAGGAAATGTTTAAAGCACCAAGTAGAAAGTAAACTTGAATGCAAAATTTACGATATATTTTGAGGGGCAAGTGAACATGACCTGAGGGCAAGTAGAACCTCGGAGACCTTAGTGTCAACCCCTGTGGAAACACCGTGAGCCACACCCTCCACATTAATAAAATGCACCCGAAAGTGATTGTTTTTCCACCGGAAAAAGGACCAGGATTTGCATCCTCTACCGATATTTCCAAGAGAAAACTTCCATAGAGAATTTTTTTTTTCCTCTGGTGAAAAACAACCTTGTTTTACACCAAGTAAGGTAGTCTTTCTAATGATACTAAACCGTGTTTGTTTAGTAGGTAAAACGTTCTTTTTATTTCCACTAAAGCAGAGAGGCCGGAGTTCCATCCCAGAGGTTACTCTTTCATGGATTCTGCAAGGCAGAATCATAGTAGTGCAGCTACACCAGAGCTAGTCCAAGGACCACCATGTAGGGATCCTTGTGGGGTTTCCAAGTATTCCCCGGCTAAATGATGGACAGTTGGCAGCCAAGCGGACCCATTGGCAACAGGTCCATTTGGTTTTATGTTATACTAAACATCGACCTGAAATGTAGACAAAATCTTATTCAACAACAACAAAATATTCTTGAGTATGAGAGGCTAAATCTCAACCATCAAATGATGGTCCTTGGCTCAGATGCATAATGAATAAAGGGCCTTGATATGAAAACGGTTGAAAAACCAGTCATAGAGACAGAGTTGCCACAACCAACTCCCAGAGATAGTATTAGCAACCAGTATTGACAACAATTCACATTCTATTACATGTAACATTACATTACATAACTACCGGTACATTACTATTACCTTTTCGAGCAAAAGTAGTGTAGCAATCTTACTCTTCCAAAATGGGAAATATGTAATATGTTACTCTGCCCAAAACATTACCTACAAATGAGCTTGACGTGAAAATGATCTGAAAATCGAACAGATTTACAAGCTATCAACAGATAATGGAGATGAGCAGTAATTTGTAGGTCCCAATCCACCGCAGCATTCTGCACACATGACCTACGCTACAAGTTGTCACTAAACAGATTATGTTGTTCGTCTCCATTGTTTTGCGTGTGGGAAGGGGGAACTTGGGAAAATAATAAAGTAATAAGTTCAAGTACACACAAAAAACTAATCGGTCAAAATTGCAACTAAACACTTCAGTCAATGGTGTTAGGTCACTTTCCTGGGTTATTTCTTGAAGCCATAACCTTTTCCTGGGTTGCAGGGATTTTATTTTGACCGAATTCATGGGTTGTTTTATTTGGTTATTGGTTTTGGGTTGTTTTAATGAGAATAACCAATTTGTTAGGTCACAGACTTTGGTTGATGCCGCGGTGCACTGTGGGTATTGTAGAATTTCTCGGACAAAATGACGAAAAATGAAATTATTTATACTTTTTACAGGAACAGATAGGATACTAATGCCGAGGAATGCATCCAACACTGTAAACACAACACTGCAACGACTTTTCCTTCAGACCGGCACTCAGACCGTTACTCAGACCGGTACGGTAACCAATTTGTTAGGTCACAGACTTTGGTTGATGCCGCGGTGCACTGTGGGTATTGTAGAATTTCTCGGACAAAATGACGAAAAATGAAATTATTTATACTTTTTACAGGAACAGATAGGATACTAATGCCGAGGAATGCATCCAACACTGTAAACACAACACTGCAACGACTTTTCCTTCAGACCGGCACTCAGACCGTTACTCAGACCGGTACGGTAACCAATTTGTTAGGTCACAGACTTTGGTTGATGCCGCGGTGCACTGTGGGTATTGTAGAATTTCTCGGACAAAATGACGAAAAATGAAATTATTTA
Organism: Benthosema pterotum; assembly: GCA_039105355.1. Lineage (NCBI taxonomy): Eukaryota > Metazoa > Chordata > Actinopteri > Myctophiformes > Myctophidae > Benthosema > Benthosema pterotum. The sequence goes on along the minus strand of CM076984.1, from coordinate 935,093 downwards.
TACTTTTTACAGGAACAGATAGGATACTAATGCCGAGGAATGCATCCAACACTGTAAACACAACACTGCAACGACTTTTCCTTCAGACCGGCACTCAGACCGTTACTCAGACCGGTACGGTAACCAATTTGTTAGGTCACAGACTTTGGTTGATGCCGCGGTGCACTGTGGGTATTGTAGAATTTCTCGGACAAAATGACGAAAAAATGAAATTATTTATACTTTTTACAGGAACAGATAGGATACTAATGCCGAGGAATGCATCCAACACTGTAAACACAACACTGCAACGACTTTTCCTTCAGACCGGCACTCAGACCGTTACTCAGACCGGTACGGTAACCTTACCCGTCCACATACTCGCTGTAGTTTAAGTCAGTGGGACGTTCTGACCCAATGACGTCACTGGGTCAGAATCTGACAACTTGGGAAGCACGGCGCTGGAGCCACAGAATCCCAATGTTATTAATCAGGAGGCCATTAGCATGTATGCTAATGACCAACACCACACAAAGAGTGTTGAAAAGTGGCGAAGTTCCCCTTTAAATGGGTGGATTTTCCCTTTAATAAAACAAATGGGTTAACTGAATATTCTGTATCAATTCAACTGGCAGTTGGGTAATCTTGACCCTCAAAATTAGGTTATTAATGCAAGCTAATATGTTCGGTCAAATCAACTGGTACTTAGGTTATGTTGACCCTCATAATTGGGTTATTAATGTAACCAAATGCATTCGGTCAAATATAATAACACGCATTATTCGGTCAGATTGACCAAAGACCCAGTTGGTCCTTATTCAACCTCTACGTTTGGTTGAAATTTGACCGAAGTTAGGTTGTTTTTGACCATTGGTTTTTCTCTGTGTAATAAGTAATATTACTTGAACCTAGTGAACCCTTTCTAAGGGGTCATAGGTAAAGTAAAGAGAGTGCAAAGCAGTGGGTTTCAAGGTCCATTCTTTATTCTGCGTTTGAGTTACTGTAGGCCTATCTACTGTATTTTCTTATGGTTGTCCTCCAATTAGTTCTGCTAATAGACGCTGCGGTGGTTCAGGGTATGTGTTTTTATGCCGTTCATACTCCCATTGGCTTAGGAGGCAACCAATCATGACTGGGTCACCACCGAAGTTGTCTTTACAACCAGTCGACTCAGTAGTGGTGGGTGCAAATGTACACTATTGAACCAGGCACTTTTCAAGCTTTTCTGGCCAAAAAGAAGAAAAATCAACAGCGCTTACGTTACGTAGAGTCGTCCCTCGCGTTCGCCGGGGATGCGTCGTCCTGTAAGATCACGTCAAAATGTCGCGGTGCACTCTGCACCGCGACATTTGTGCTGGAGGTGTAATCTGAAATTGAAATCGAAAGATTTTAATTAACATGTGCATACATCAGACTGAAAAGCTAAATAGATACAGTAATCCAATTAGCATGCTATCAACACTTCCTCTCATGCACCCCTGACACACATCTTTAATGTATGAACCTACTTGCATTGTTGCGTGTGTGCGTGCGTGCAAGTGTGCACGTGTGTGTGTGTGCGTGTGTGTGCGTGTGTGTGTGTGTGTGTGTGTGTGTGTGTGTAAATATATAAAACAGGGGTTTTCAACAGGTGGTCCGGGGACCACCAGTGGTCCTTGAGAAGGTTCCAGGTGGTCCCCAGGCTAAATGATGGAAAGTTGGTTAACCAGATGTAACTCTTGAGAATGTAAAAATGAAACCAAATGGACCCTTGCGGGTCCATTTGGTTTCATTTTTACACTCTCAAGAGTTAAAATATTCATCATCTGAATTAGCACCACTTAATTAAGAAGTATACACTGTTTTGTTGGCAAAATACAGCCTGGAATTGTGGACAAAATCAAAAGAATTCTTTAATTGCAGGTCTTTGGTGTGAAAATGTAATCAAATGGTCCGTGGCTCAAATGCTGAATAAATGGTGGTCCCTGGAGTCAAAAAGGTTGAAAACCCCTGATATAAAATATATAGGGAGGCAGTTAGGTCTGGTCCATAGCTCCACTGCTTCTATGATTCTGCCTTGCAGTGGAGCTCTGTAAAAGACAATGTAATCTCTCCGATGGAACTCTGACCAGCCTCTCTTCTGGAGTGGATATATAAAGAACACCCCGAGCACCCCACCACACATAAAATTTACTTTTTGGCCACAAATCGATTGTTTTTCCACCAGAAAAACAACTAGGATTTGCATCCTCTACCAATATTGTCTAGAGAATATTTTTTTCCTCTGGTGAAAAACAATCCCCGTCTCGCCAAAAAGTGCATTTTATCTGTGTGGTAAAGGGACTCAGAGTGTTTCCACTAGAAGAAGGCTTTAGGGTTGGGGTTTACATTTTTCTGAGTGAAAAAGGAAAAAAAAAAACACTATACTGTGAGAGGACTGAGGAGTGTTCAAAGAAAAGGCAACCAAGGTTGTTTTAATGAGACCAGAGTATAGTAAACAGTAAATGATCTGCTCAGATAGAGTATTAGAGAGTGTCAGGGATTAGAGGAGAGATAGACAGACACCTGCACTACATGCATAATAAAGGAGGGGAGAAAAAAGAAAACAAAACACCACATCATCCTGTCCTCACTTCTCTGGCTCCCTCCTCGTGTTGATTTTAAGATTTGCTTGAATGTTTTTGGCACCTCGGTATCTCTTGAACTTTACTGAGGTTCATTTACAATAGTCGTCCTTAAGGTCACTGCGGTCTGCGGGCCAGTTAAATGTCAAGCTCACAAAGTATAAGAAATGGGGAAAAAAGTCTAATATTCTTAATATTGACTTGATATAGAGCTGCGCAGTGACGTCACCGCCCCTGTTCCGGAAGTCTTTTCCCAATTCATTTTTCTCATAGACTTTTCGAAAATAATTTATATCAAGACGATTACGCCGCGGCCAAAGCCAACTCAGGTCGTGACAAATCATGACAACAAACACAATATCGTCATATAATATATAATTGGGAAGAAGTAGAAAACGGCATGATACAAGACTTTTTGTTTCGTTTTTCATCTTAGAAATTATTTTATTGTCCTAAAAGTTTGTGTGTGTCATCATGATTCGTCACGACTCGAGTTGGCTTTGTCCGCGGGCGTAATCGTCTTGATATAAATTATTTTCGAAAAGTCTATGAGAAAAATGAATGGGGAAAAGACTTCCGGAACAGGGGCGGTGACGTCACTGCGCAGCTCTATAGGCTAGTCTGTGATTTGGGATATTGCACTAGTGTAATATGGCAAAACTGCTCAAACAGAAACATAAATCCCTAGTTTGAATGTCAAGCTGCTGCAGTCGCTCTGTCCATGTGAGAGAGAAAGTGGAGCTTGGGGGAAGTGGAGAACATATTATTCCACCCATGCCAAGAACCCAGACAATGTCTGTGCAGGGCTTGACACTAACACTTGCCCGCTTGCCCGGGGCAAGTAAAAAAAATCGTGGGGCAAGTATAGACTGCTACCTGGTTGCCCGATGGGGCAAGTGTGCAACTTAGTGCACTATAACACAACACAAGACAAATTTGTCTTGAAGGCTATCATTGTACTCTGCCTCTGTGTCTTTCCCTGCTTTCTAGCTGTCTACAATTCCAGGCTGGATTTGGGAAACAAAACAGGCAAATTAACATACACATCAAAATTACCTAATCTTCTACATTCTCTATTTGTGTAGACCTGGGCTAATTAAGATGATGAATTTTAACTCTTGAGAGTGTAAAAATGAAACCAAATGGACCCGCAAGGGTCCACTTGGTTTCATTTTTACCTTCTCAAGAGTTACATCTGGTTAACCAACTTAACTGGAACCCTCTCAGGGACCACTGGTGGACCACAGGTGGTCCCTGTAAGTAAACTTAAATGCAAAATTTACAATATATTTTTGGGGGGCAAGTGACCATGACCTGAGGGCAAGTAGAACCTGACTTGCACTTGCCCGATGGGCAAGTGCCTCGGAGACCTTAGTGTCAACCCGTCTGTGTGCACAGTGAAAATGCTGGACAACGTGGGTGCCAGTGGGATAAAAATGGTTCTTCTTCTTCTTTGAGTTATGTATTCCTTAATTTCCAAAGGTATGAATTACAGACTTTAAAAAGAAAACCAAGGCACAAAAAATTTATAACTTTATGTTATGAGCAAGACAACTGAAAATGACCAACACACCCCAGAGGTGATATTAGATTGTGTCCCAACATATGTTTGGCTCTGTGTTGCTCTGACACACACAGAGCGTGCGCTATGTATAACTGTTAACAAGGACCGGTATGTCGTCTCCTTTTTATTTTGTGGACTGTCTTCATCCACCCACCATTACTATTATTTAAAACTGCGACGTACGTACGGCCCACGTTGCCATGGATCCCTGTCGTCATGGATACAAACTAGCTATGCAGAATACAGGAGGAGGAGGAGGAGGAGGAGGAGGAGGAGGAGGAGGAGGAGGAGGAGGAGAGGGAGAGGGAGAGACAGGCAGATGGAGGGATGAAGTGATGAGTAGTGGTCCTTTTAAAGATGGAGGTCTAGCCCTTCCTAGCAACTCTCCAGTCTGGTCAGTCCAGTCCAGCCCCCCCCCCCTCCCCTCAGGGGCGGGGGGGGGGGGGGGGGGTCAGTGAGGGTAAAGGCATCAGGGTTTTCCCCTTTAAAGGACACATAGATGTCAGAGCCTCCAGGGGATGCGAGGGAAAGGAAAGGAATGTCCATTAACCGACGTTCAATGCAAACAACGTTATCTGTTGTTCCTGCTGGCCATGTCATGATCCGTGTTGGGCACTAACAAATTACGATATTACTAGAATATTTTTTGTGTTGTTGAATGACTACACTTTTAATCAGGTTAATCACCGCTTCAAAATCAATTTAATCGCATTATTTTACCAATTTAGATACCAATTGTAGAGAAATGATTCTCCATGCAGTCTAATGCACATGGTGGATAGGTGTCTGAACTGCCCACAGTCCTCCTATGAGACACGGACTGAAAAATACTAGTATTTTATCAGCATTAAGCATTTAGCATTGCTGAGTAACAATTATGTGAAGATATGTTGAAAAGCAGTCCTTTGATTTGATTTCACCTAATTCAAATATATATTTTTTTACGTTCATTTTATTCTTTCTACTATAGCCTAGCCCTAGTGTAGTATAAGGACAATATAAGGGGTTCTCCCTGTCTCCCCTTTGGACTAGTGGCTAAGATGTTGGACTTTCACGCGGGAGAAGCGAGTTTGACTGTTCGAATTACACCAATGCATCTCAGATCAACAGTATATAATCGGAGGTGTGAGATATGAATGATTTAGAAGAATGTATGTTTTGTTAGACAATGTATGTTTTGTGTGAACTGACCAACTGCCTCTATACCTAAGGCATAAAGTTGTAGTTCTAAGTCATCCATTCAGATAATTTTTCATATAGAATAAAACATTTTCTTGATGAGTGAGTTCCAGGTGGTCCTCAGAGTAAATGATGGAAAGTTGGTTATAACCAGAATGAACTCTTTGAGAGCGTAGAAATGAGGACAGATTTGGTTCATTCATTAATCATCAAATGTATAGGTGATTAATGGTAATTTTGGTCTGTATGTTTGACTGTTTTGTTTCCCAAGTCAATATTTTTTTTAGTTTTGGGTCTGTGGGGTTAAAATGACATCAAATGGTGGTCCACGACTCAAATTTTGAATAAATAGTGGACCCTGCTATCAAAAAGGTTGTAAACCCCAGATGTAGAGCAAAGAAGCCCTCTCCCTCCCTCCCTGTCCCTAGAATAAAATCACCCAATGAAATCAGATTTTCTATAATGGAGCCTATTGCTCCACCATGTGGACACGTTGCACATTACAACTCCTGTCGGTAGTAGTGGGGCCACTCACAGCATGCCTTGATCGATTGACTGAAACAGTTTGGAGATGTATTAGCCATGCATCGCATGATGCTCGTACTTCACGAGCGTCATGCAGGAGTTTAATCCATTTTGAGGCAAATCGCCACAGCCTTGAACATTTACAACAATAACATGTACATAAACATTTCGTTTTCAGATCTCCTCACTGGTCAACAAAAACACATTGGAGACCCTAACACAGAGGCGTAGCGTCATTGGGGCCATTGGAGCCATGGCCCCGAATTATTTTGCTGGCCCAGGCTGAGGTACAGTACACTGGGCCGAGAATTCAGGGGAACAGACAGACAGACACCATGAGTAGCTTAGTGTTGGGGGTGTTAGACGGCTTGACGCCCCGCTATTCATCCAGGCTATTGTTATCAAATGGGTCAAAACCTGTTTAACTGGTCCTGGTGACTGGAGGTGGCAAAGTTGGCCCCCCAAAACAATAGGTGTTAATGGCCCATGCGCCCATCTATTTCCAGTAGCCTAAAACCTTTTGTACTTGCCTTGAGAGGCTGGGGATGAAAGGTATTTGTAAATACAAATTTTGAGAATAAACGAAAATACATATAGCCTACTTATACATATATACTTGCACTGTGTATTTATTGACGTTTCATTCACGCTTCTCTTTCTTGCATTACTTATTAGAAAGTAACAACGGCTTTATCTATCGCCCGGTTTAGATGTCCGCCGCTATGCGGGGGGGGGGGGGGGGGGGGGGGTTCTACTGGCCGAGGCTGATGTCCGACGCACGCTACGCGCCTGCCCTAACACAGTAGTTTTTAATCGGTAGTCCGGGGACCACGTGGTCCCTAGCTAAGTTAGTTAACCAGATGAAAACATGAAAACTTGGTTAACCAGATGTAACTCTTGAGAGAGTAAAAATGAAACCAAATGGACCCTTTGCGGGTCTATTTGTCCATTTATCTACCCTATCCATTTATTTCACACACACACACACACACACACACACACACACACACACACACACACACACACACACACACACACACACACACACACACACACACACACACACACACACACACACACACACTTTTTGGTCTGTTAAACAACATCAAACTCACCAACTTTGCAGCTGAATTGTCCTCTTTCGATCTGCAAAGCTTTTGTGCCATAAAAGTCCACCGTAGACATGTTATGGCTCCTTTCTGTCCAAAATAGGCCTATTCCTCAACAAACAACACGAGCTGCCATCTTGAAAACAGCGCTTGTTTAATACACTGACACACACCTAGGTGCACAATCTATGGTGCACACTCGCCACCTGCGTGTGCGCTGCAGTGTTGGGACATGTGCACTACGTAACTCAATATATTACATAATATATTACCAAAATGCAGTAACTTGTAATATAAATATATTACTTAACAAAAACAATCTAATATATTATACTTTTCTTTCTGCATTACTGCATTACTTTCAATATTACTTTCTGTCAATCTGTGTTGTTGAAAATGTTCTTGTGAAATTTTCTTGACAACTGCAGAAGTTAAATAATCACTTATTTTCTATAATTTGTCATCAAATTATTTATTCAGGAGGACGTTTTTTCAAGTTGATTTCGTATGGATTTCCCAGATAGCCAAGTGCGCTTTCTTTATTGTAGCTATGCCACTGGCCTACACAATATTTGATTAATAGTGACACTAAATATTTAATTATATATTTTGCACAACATTTTTCTTTTAAGTAATATGTAATAGTAATATTAATATATTACACTTGCTCAGACAGCAATATTGTAATACAATATATTGCTTTAAAATGAAGGTAATAAGTAATACGTAGTACATTAACAAGGTATAGTAATATTCCCAACACTGGTGCGCTGTAACCAATGGCAGCTCCCCTCCCCCAAGATGGCAGCTCCGTTCGGGAAATAGGCTAATAATAAAACAAATCATTTTATTTCTTGAAATCTACGACTCTACGGCATGCAGTTTCTGTCCGCAGAGTAATGGGACACGTGTAAGTTTCATTTCGGTATTTTACATGTTGCATTTGTGCACACGCTAAGAGTTATTTTGAAGCAGAAACGGCCATTTCAAGGAAATTCACACCCGAAATCTTGGACTCAGAAGTCAAAATCAAAAACATTCGGGGCCAGGCTGGTACAGTAATGTTGGCTGTGCATAAAGAACTGATTTATTGCAGTTCAAGCCATTCAACACAAGAGGGCGCAGCGTTCCCTCACTTCGGAAAGTTGTAGGCCATCATGTGGTTTTAAATTGAGCTATGGTCCGTCCAGGACCACCTTTTGACGAGACAGCTTGTTGTTGAATAACTAGTCAGTCCACACCCCACAGTTACATGCATTAGGCAAATGTTGTCCAAAATAGCATTTTTCCCTAGATTTTCTTAGTTAGACCATTGTAAATTAGGGTCCAGGGGTGAGGAAGAGCTGGGCTCCCATAGCCTGACTTCAGTCTGAATTGTCATTCCGTTTCACTTCATTATTCAATCACAAAGAAAAAATAAGGTAGTATTTTTAAGGTGCTGATTCAGGGCTGAGCCAGGCTAGGGCTCCCAGGCCCAGCTAAATGGTAGTTGAGTTTGGAATCAAGTGTGTAGAAAATACAAATCATTTTACATTACAAGAGTTTAATTAAAATATTGTTTTTTTTTTTTTGCCATTAGGGATCGGGGTTCCACTCAGAATGGAAGTGCCTTAATGTTAAAAGAGCTGGTTCGTGCTCCATGTGTACGGTTAGTAGCTTCGAGCCTTTCTTTGAACAGTTTATCAGGGGAGAGCGCGAACGCAGTCCCCCACTACCACAAATTATGCAGTCGAGATTCCCACATTTGGGGAATTCGTAAGCATATCAGCTCGGCCGGAGTGCAATGGCCGAGCCTCAGCCTAGGTGAACCACCTTCATGATCATGGTGTCTCCCCTGCCAGGTAAGTATGAGTTCTACATTGCGACGTGGAGATAGTCTTTCACACACGTACCAGTCACACTGGTGGTTTTTACTTATACCATGAAATAGTATACGACGGAAAAAGTGTTGCAATGACACGACACCATTGAAACATATAATAATTGGATAACATTTAGAAGAAATTTGCTACATATTAATTAGTATACGTTTATTTTGGGGTTTAGAGTCATGTACCCATCATGCATTGCATACACGCCGCCAGAGCCATCTAGCAGAGTTGCGACATTGAGGTGTCAGAAACTGAGCGTTTGAGCACTGCTTATGCAGCCTGAATAGGGACAAACTGGATTAAAAAATACTTTTTTCAACGAGGGTGGCGCAAATAACACATACTTTAAAGTATTTTACAGTACATAGAGACACACGGGGACTACACATTTCACGCCCCTAAATGAAACAGCGGCCACCTGCGGTCAGTGCAATCCCTGTCATAAAATATCCTAATTTCACAAATTTATTACTGAGGCTGTAGCAATGTATTCTGTGTTCTGATGACGTGTAAAAACTAAAATATGATTTATTTGTCCTTATTACTGCCACATACTGTCATCTCAATAGACAGCCCACAATCTACTTACTATAATATACTTAGTAGACCTTCACAAGTAGGCCTACTAACATTATAAATCTCAAGTGAATGTATGGTAGTCTGTTCATTTCATATTGTTTTAAAAGTAAGCTAACTACAGTGGAATTTCAGTGGACTTGTATGGGCTGCCTGCAGTACCAGTAACAGTAAATATGTCAACTATATTACCCTGTAAAAGGTAAGTTAGTTGACACTTGTGCCATGTTCTGTCTGACTGTTTCTGATTTGAGTGAGAAGCGGTCAAAGAGAAAGTTCTGGAGAAGAGCTCAGCAAGAGAGCAGAAAAAAAAGATGGCTGTTGATTTTATACCTGAAACAGTAAATATGTCAACTATGTTACCCTGTAAAAGGTAACTTAGTGGACCCAAAAAGTCCTGCAATTTGATATTGATCCAGCATATGAGCCAGCTAGCCCCTCCTCCTATTTATTAAATAACTTGAATCATGTTTAATCTAAAGTCAAACTGCATCAAGAAAACACATCCAACAACAATCAAACCACCACACATTGAACAAAGTAAAAAAAAATATATATTTTAGCACCAACACATTTAGTTACATAATGGCAAAGTTAGGCAACTTTAAACAACCAAAACCTCTACAAAAGTGATTTAAAATAGGGAGAGGAAAAGACTCAAGTTATTATTATTATTATTATATTATTACAAGAGACAACTTTAATTCTAATTGCAGCTTAAAAATAAATAAATACATGAAACATGGTGGATCTCTTTTGATTTTATTTAAACAAAACATAATTAAGATTATGTAGGCTATAATGGATAAAACAACAGCAACAAAGTAACACTTACAATCAGATATTGAAATACCCCCTCCTGTCACTCAATATAATGCAATTCTCCAATTTGTTAATAAACTCTTCAATCAATCAGTAATCAAGTATAATCCACCTTGTTGACAATTTAATAATATTACAATTAAGGAGAGTGTTGCAATTGGTGCCTCCAGATAAGCTGTATTTAGGATTTCACGTTAAATGTTCAAAATAAAAACAGCATGACAGACAATAAGTAGGCAATTTCTCTCTATTCCCTTGTGCTAACTAAAGATGGAGCGGTGTGATTTTTGTACACCTATGGAGTTATAAATAATAACAACTTAACATAAATAAATAGTATAATCCTATAGCATATGATGATCATGTTTTTCAGTTCTTTTTTTTTGAGAGAGAGAGAGAGAGAGAGATCACAGTACTTTAGCACTAGTTTTATCATATAGTTTCACTTTACCTCACTTAGACCCCTATACCCACACATAATCATACAGCCTAGTCAAGTGCATACAGAAAACGCACAACATCATTATGGAGCCTTGAAAAAGCTGTTAAGCCCCGCCCCCAAGAACAGTATTTCCAGGAATCCCCCTTTGCGATTGGTTAAGGGATTCCTGGGAAAACTGGACCCCGGGAGAGGGGAGGAGCAGGGAGAGCAGAGGGGGGCGTAGATAAGGCTGCATTCACAACTTTTAGTCCAGAAAATCTTATCAAATTGCCCATTATAAGTCCAGCTCGTCAATCCCGCCCTATGCTGTTCTCTACCCTCCACCTTCTTGACAAGTCAAGATTTTCATGTCAACTCACACAACTTCCATTGTAAATGAATGGAGCTGGGCTTATCATGGCCGATTTGATAAGATTTTCTAGTCCTAACAAACTAAAACATGTGACTGCAGCCTTTGGAAAGAGCAGAGAAGAAGAGATGGGGGGAAGGGCCGGGGTGATGGGGTGTAGTTGTCATGGAATCCATGTTCAATTTTAAACAGGTATTTCACTTAAAAAATAAAAAATCATTGTCTACTTAGGCTTACCGGGATAGTTTGGATTTTTTAAAGATAAGCTGTATGAAATACTTGCCAGTAATATACCGTAGGGTTGTCATCTGTATAAATGAATGTCCAGATTCCCATGGTGGGAGTTCTCCTCTGGTTTTGGTGAAATACTAAGTAGTTCCGGTATTTATTTATTTATTTATTTATTTATTTATTTATTTATTTATTTTTGGGGGGGGGGGGGGGTCACTGGGGGCCACGCAGTAAAAGTAAATGAATCCAAAACACAAACGTCATGTGTTTTGGATTCATGTAGTTCCATGTGATAGGGGTCAAAAAATAACAAAAGAGGTCCTACTATTTTAGAAATAATTCAACAAGACAAATGACGTTAGTTTTGTAGAGTCATTTACTTTTACTGCGTGGCCCCCCCACAACTTAAGTTGTGGGGGTATACAACTTAAGTTCCAAAAATCATACAACTTTCATACAACTTAAGTTCCAAAAATCCAAACCATCCCTTTAGTATCGTCAGCAACATCTCGGCAGTTACAATGGGTTTGTATACAACAGGAATGGGGCAGGGGCAGGCAACGTTCTTGGGGGCCACAACATCAGATGCCTGAAGATGATGATAGTGTAAAATGACCAAACTTACAGTACAACGCAGAGACAGAACCGGCTGCTGAATGCTGACTGTGTCCCCTGTCCCGAGCTACAGTGCTTCATCTCAGACTACCAACTGACCAGAGATGCAGCACTGCACCATGGGCCATGGACCAGATCCATACATAACACATTATAGCTGTCACACGGCTGTGTTAACCACATCCACGTTCACAGCTCCTGAATGTGTGCAAACTGCAAACATACGCACCTGCTGGTCATCAGGGCTCGGCAGCAGCACAGCACACCTGCAATGCAATTAGAACAAAATGAAACCCAACTGCATAGAAAGTATGTGTGTGACATCAGTGTGGCAAATAACCACAGACATTCACTGTTTACATTCACTCTAAATACAGTGAAACAAAGACCTGAGCTCTAAAGTAGTGGTTTTCAATCTTTTTCATACCAGGGCCCACTATTTATTCTATTCTTATTTTAGTTACGACCACCATTCGATGTTGAGTTTAGTCTCTTGGACCAGAAACGTTGGTCAAAATAACAATCTTTTTTCTACATTTTACAATTGTGTAGATTCTTGAAAATTAAGTAATTCAGATGTTTAAAATATAATTTAACTCTTGAGAGCGCAAGAGTTACAGATCTATCAGTGTCTATTGGGTACCAAGCTGTCCATCATTTAGCTGGGGACCAGCTGGAATCCTCTCAGCGACCAGTGGTGGTCTCCGGACCACCGGGTGTAAACCCCTGCTTTAAAGGGTAAGACCACTTTTGTTGATTTTTTTTTCCGTGTGTGTAGTTACCTTTCCAAGATTTAATTCCAAATGTGGACAAGCTGTTTTAGTGTACAATGTAAGTCAACGAGGAGCATGTTCAGAATTATCAATTTCTGATCATTGAAACATTTATTTTTACTTTCTTGCACACATTTGGAATCACATCATGCCAAGGTAATTACACAAAAGTGGTCTTACTACTTGGTCTTAATGTGCACTCAAAATAGACAGTATTTTTAGAGACTTGGTCAAAGTTTCTCAATAAAAAAATAGCATCTACAAATCTACAAGCTCGAACTTGTATACTGCATATCCAGGACTGCGTGTGTGTGTGTGTGTGTGTGTGTGTGTGTGTGTGTGTGTGTGTGTGTGTGTGTGTGTGTGTGTGTGTGTGTGTGTGTGTGTTTTGCAGGAATGTAGGGGTTGTAAACATTGGGGCCTTTGGTGGGGAGGGCAAACAGGAAATGACTTGACCCCAGTAGACCTAAATAATGTGAACTTCCTGTCCGTCTGTCTCTCACCACCCCCCCCCCCCCCACCCCCACACACACCCTCAGCAGTTTGTAAATGTAAAATCGTGTCATTTTAACCACCATACACATTTTCTACACTGAGGACCGATGGTTTTACTATACGGACAACATGACCTATTGAGTTATTTGAGAGCCTTCACAGCCATGTTAAAGATAGTAGACACAAAATAGGTGAATTAGCAATTGCATATGTGCATATGTACCACTTTCAAATTCGGGACATGCTGTTGTCCAGAGACACCACATAAGGCTCCGGTCAGGCACTGCCAGGTGCAATGTCCAGCCTAATGATTGCCATGACAACCCCACACCTGCCAAATGATTACTCAAGCAGGACTTTTCACAGCCCTGACACAGACAGCTACCGAGGTCTGCATGTGGGACACAGACAGACAGTTAAAATGGATGCCATGACAGAGTTCAATCACCCTATGGGTATAAAAAAGGAGAAAGAGCATTAAGACTAAGGGACCTATTATGAGTTTCTCAGGTGAAAACTTGTGGCCAAACAGCTTTGCCACAACTCCAAGTTTTGACTTAAGTCATCAGACCTGCTACTTAAGAAGCTCATAATAGCGGCCCAGGCGCTTGTGACTCAATAATAACTACACCAGGTATAAATGTATTTTGTACAAGGAGTCATCCGACAGTGGAACTTCACTTCTCTCTCTCTCTGCGTGGTTTGGAAACACAAGGGACAGAGTGGATTCACCCGCATTGAATGTTATAAACAGTAAATGGTGCATATACTGTATAAATATATAGCACCTTTTTATCCGAGGTGCTTTACATAGATTGTGCATCACGTTCATCCATCCATACATGGTTGGCGGGAGAAACCATGCAAGGCACTTCGGCGCTAACTCCCGGGATCCAACCGGCAACCTTGCGGTTACCATCCGGCCCCTGAGCCACCGCCACCACCACCCGGTTAAAAGGACCCTGAATAATGACACAAACATCACTTAAAACATTATATTTGCCCTATATAACTAAAATAAACAAATATAAACACCATTTGCATCTTATTTATTTAATAAATAGAGAATATTTCACTCAAAAGGTACTGCTCCTGTCGCAGGTTGATGATGTCATATGTCCACGTGTGGGCTAGCTCTACAGAATATATGAAATGTGACATCATCATCCTGCGACAGGAGCCCTTCCTATTGAGCAAAAGATTCTCTATTTATGAAAGAAATAAAGTATTGAAGGTGTTTTTTATCTGTGTGTTTTAGTTATAGAAGGCAAGTATAGTGTTTTAAGGCATATTTGTCTCATTAGCCAGGGATCCTTTTAATCCTTTGACTGATAACGCGTGCATGGTCAGTTCGAGGAACGACCTACACAGACATATATAAGACTGAGGTTAGGGGCTAGGGTTAGATTTAGCCTATGCATGATATAATACAGTTTAAAAAGAACGTACGGCATACGATTACTGGTAATTAATTAATGCTGTTATTTGCATTGTTGTTTTATACATTTCCTTAACATCGTCTCACATATGTGTGCTTTTTGGCAAGATATTAGCAACACATGGCAATGCCAACAATACAAGTTGTAATGGGGGGAGAGAGAGTGAGTAACAGTGCGAGTATCTCAGGCTCCTTAACTAGGAATCCTGAAGGTCTGGCTTCTTGGAGCCCGCCGCAGACTCTCCATATAAGGGCAATAGCCAGGTTTTTTTTATGTTGGGGATCATGGAAAATAAGCGCTGCTTTGGATAAACATTCCCTGTCTCCGTGCTGCGATCTTTCTGAAAGATAGTTAGTCACTGCATGCTGCAGTGCTGATACACATACAAACCCTCCCTCCTCCCCTGCTCTCTCTCTCTCTCTCTCCGTCTGTCTCCTTCAACCAAGGCTACCTCTGGCCAGCCAAGTACATACATTCCCTTTTCTAGTCAAAGCAGCGACAGAGAGACATAAAAGGCAAAGGAGAGAGAGAGAGAGAGAGAACAGAGAAGGGATAAAATGATTTAACACCATTAAGATGTCTTTCTCTTGCAGAGGAAACGCCTCAGGGTCAATTCAACGCTTCATCGAGACATAAATAATACTTGAACAAACCTTGATTAAAAAAAGACAAAACGACAACGGCCCATTAAGGACTAGTTCCAAATCAGTAGTTCTGGATGAATGATTAATTGTGGACTTAGAAAAAGACAACATTGTACAGTACACATCGAACCAACTCACACAGGCAATAAAAACTCTATGACACGCAATGCTAATTATTCGCCTATCCTACGATTCGTCTGATCTCACACTTTGAAGATTAAAAAAAAAGAATCAAGCTTGCAGGGTGTGAATATATGAATATGTGCTTCTATAAGGTAACAATAAGGTTGCAATTCAGGGCTGTGTTGTTTCAAAGGATATCTAGAAGTGTGTGCCGACGGCTGATTCGCTGAGCCAAAGAACCAGGGGCGGATCTAGGCATGGGCATGGGAGGGCAATGCCCCGCTAAATGGCCATGCAGTCTGCCTCACCAGGCATCCAAAACAACCCAACAACCCAAGATATTTCTAATTAAACTGCTTATATTTAAAATGATATGAAACACTACTACTGCTACTAACTAACTACAGCTGTGTCACCGCTAAACCAACAGCATTTCATCATTGAAAACAGAAAACTCTCTGAGTCAGACCTTTAGCTTTATGCATGCTGCGTGTCTGTTGCAACTTCAACAACAACTGATGTTATTATTGATGCTTTACTTGCATAATAAAAGTCCTGTAACTGAAAATTGGGAACGGTTACCTCACAATAATAAGAACCCTGAGACCCAGATGGTACTGTACTCAAGTACATTTTGAGGTGAGGTATTACTGTTTTGCTAAAAGCTCCTTCAGAGTCTGCTTTTCAGCGACCACGTTCACCACCTCGACCACCGCTGCGGTGGTGAGTAAAATCAGAGCGGATGGCTGTAAAGAGCGGTGGTTGAGGTGGCTATGACGTCATACTGTAGGTTGGCGGCGGTGGTCCCTGGAAACTCTGTATAGGCATCGAATGTACCCAATTTCCAGCGCGCTTACTTTTACATCTACTTCACTATATCTCAATATTGTACTATTGCATTTTTATTAGAAAACCATAGTGACTATTTTTTATTTGTTGATGGACCATTTGAAAATAGTCGATCTACATGAGCTTGTACATCGGCTAATTGCAAAAGATCTCATCACATTTGAAAGGCACACACTTGGTAAGTGCAATAGACCTTTCAGTAAGCCCCTCCACCAACTACTGCGGTCCAATCACAGCTAAGCAGAACATGTGATAGACAAACCTCTCCACCAATTGCGTTCCAATATGACAAAACATTATTAAAAAAAAAACAAAAAATGTTCCACTGCATAGGGCATACCTTAATTGTTGACGGATTTGGAAAAGATTTTGAAGGTCTGGTTCTGTGTAATGCCCATGATATTTATGAACGAATGAGCCCTGGCTGGAAAGTGTCCCTGAGATTTACTTGTAACAGAGCCGTTCTATATTATTGAAATATTGATACTTTTTAAGTAAAAACTTTGAGTACTTTCCCCATCCCCCTCATCAAGTTCTTCCTCCATGCTAGCTGGGGAAAGTCCTCCATGCTGTGTGGGTTGAGGAGGATGGATGGATGACCCAGGGGAGGACGTTTTCTGACCAATGGGAGGATGGCCCACAGAGGCTTCTGACCAATAGGGTCGGAGAGATTCACAAACAAGGCCTGACCTCTCCCATGGATGTGTGTTTGTGTGCTAATAGCCAAACATCCTGACTGACAAACTAAACACACCATGGTAGGCCTACAACTTTCACACGCACGAGCTCCGGGAGCCTGCCTGCATCAAGCTTCCACCAGACATACAGATGTTAAATATATTATAAAGGGGGGAGGGGGAGGGGGGCTGTTCATTCCTAACCGTCTGTCCACTGCAGCAGAGACATGTACTTTCCCGCGGATCACAACCAGCCAAGGAGAGTTTGAAAGTGGGTACGGCTTCATCGCGCGATGAAGCCGCTCCCATACCATTTTCAGTTAAGCATCACTCAGTTGTTGTTGAAGTTGCAACAGACACGCAGCATGCATAAAGCTAAAGGTCTGACTCAGAGATTTTTCTGTTTTCAATGATGAAATGCTGTTGGTTTAGTGGTGACACAGCTGTAGTTAGTTAGTAGCAGTAGTAGTGTTTC
>CM076984.1:765253-910253 GCA_039105355.1 Benthosema pterotum | reverse complement strand
TTGCATGCTGAGGCGGCTGGCTACCTGGTTGGTGCACTGGCTGGCCCACAGGACGGCTGGCTACTTGGTTGGTGCACTGGCTGGCCCACAGGACGGCTGGCTACCTGGTTGGTGCAGTGGCTGGCCCACAGGACGGCTGGCTACTTGGTTGGTGCACTGGCAGGCCCACAGGACGGCTGGCTACTTGGTTGGTGCACTGGCTGGCCCACAGGACGGCTGGTTACTTGGTTGGTGCACTGGCAGGCCCACAGGACGGCTGGCTACTTGGTTGGTGCACTGGCTGGCCCACAGGACGTCTGGTTACTTGGTTGGTGCACTGGCAGGCCCACAGGACGGCTGGCTACTTGGTTGGTGCACTGGCAGGCCCACAGGACGGCTGGCTACTTGGTTGGTGCACTGGCAGGCCCACTGGACGGCTGGCTACTTGGTTGGTGCACTGGGTGGCCCACAGGACGGCTGGCTACTTGGTTGGTGCACTGGGTGGCCCACAGGACGGCTGGCTACCTGGTTGGTGCACTGACTGGCCCACTGGACGGCTGGCTACCTGGTTGGTGCACTGACTGGCTCACTGGACGGCTGGCTACCTGGTTGGTGCACTGACTGGCCCACATGATGGCTGGCTACCTGGTTGGTGCACTGACTGGCCCACAGGACGGCTGGCTACTTGGTTGGTGCACTGGCAGGCCCACAGGACGGCTGGCTACCTGGTTGGTGCACTGGGTGGCCCACAGGACGGCTGGCTACCTGGTTGGTGCACTGGCAGGCCCACGGGACGGCTGTCTGTCTGCTTGGCCTGGCTGGCTGGTCCTCAAGATGGCTGGCTACCTGGTTGGCACAATGGCTGGCCCACATGATGGCTGGCTACCTGGTTGGCATGTCGGCTATCTCACGGGGCGGTTGGCTACCTTGGTTGGCGCACTGACTGGCCCGCAGGATGGATGGCAACCTGGTCGGCACACTGGCTATCCCACGGGACAACCTGGTTGGGGTGCTGGCTGGCCGACAGGGCTGGCTGGCTGGCTGGCTGTCATCTCCACTGTCCAGGTGATTGTTGTTTGGCCGCAGGGGCATCCCTTGACCCCGCGTGGCACGGGGCAGTCCTGCGATCCAGCCAATTCCAAAATACATTTAGTAGAATGCGTCCTCGGAGCTACCCCGCCGCTAGACACGAGTTTAAATTATGAAGATAAAACGTCACACGTTTCTCTTGGCGTAGTCTTAAAAGCTTTTAAAGCGTCTAAAACAGCAGACGATAACAGGGCCAACGGAACTAAACGAGCAGCTTTAGCAGTCCCCGCGTTGGCGCAGCCATGAAGACAGTGTTTCCACAGGTTGAGAAGAGAAGACATCCTCTGAAAACGGGAGACAGCATTCAGGTCTCTCTTTTTCACTCTCTCTCTCTCCCCCTTTCCGTCTTATGAGGCAGCTGGCCTATGAATCTGAGGATTCCTCTCTTACCTAATATGGATGTAGGGGGTGTGGCTATAATACCGTGAAATCCCCCCCCCCTTCACCCCGGGCCAGCCGGGGGCGTGATTGGCTGTCATCAGAGGACTCCCATGACCCGTGCCAGTGACCTGTAGGAATCTGTCTGGGAAAAAAGAGAGAGAGAAAGATGCAGAGGAGAGAGAGAAAGAGAGAGAGAGAGAGAGAGAGAGGAGAGAGTACGAGGATAGCGAGAAGAAAGGCTAGAGAGGGAAGACAGAGAAGAGGGGAGGAGGGGAGGCTATGGAGGGAGGAGGAGGAGGAGGAGGAGGAGGGATGTGGCGGCGAGGAGAGGAAATGGGAGAGGAGACGATGAAGGAGGCATAAAGAAGGAGGCAGGAGAGGAGAGGAGGAGGGGAGGAGAGGAGTGGAGGAGGAGGAGGAGGGGACGAGGGTAAGAAGGGGGGGAAAAAAGTGTTTGACGATTTTCATATTTCTTCTAAATTTGGAGTTTTCTGCGCAGGCAGCCGACAGGACAGCCCCCTGAAACTCCATGTGGAATGTATTACCCCCATTCCTGCGTGTGCGCACGCCGCACGCACATCATGCATGTGTGTGTGTGTGTCTTAACAGTCAAGTAATGCTCTGCTACTCCAAATAATTACCATCTTCCTTCTCTCTCTCTCTCCTGAGCACACAACTGTGCATGCGTGCATGCGTACACACACACACACGCGCACGCACGCACACACACACACATGCGCACACACGTGCGCACACACACGCACACACGCACGCACACACGCACACAAAGGCCTCTCCTCATTGCCCCATATGGACTGGTTCTTGGGCTGGAAAACAAAGAAATTAATGACACAGTCAGAGTGGGAGAGAAACAGAGAGAGAGAGAGAGAGAGAGAGAGAGAGAGAGAGGAGAGAGAGAGAGAGAGAGAGAGAGAGAGAGAGAGAGAGAGAGGGGGGGGGGGGGGGGGGGGGGGGGCAGGGGGTGCAGTAGAAAGTAAACAAAAGTGACCAGTTAAATTAGTGTTAATTTAACTGAATGAACTACTGTAAATAAACACTGAACGCTCATTTCAACAGTATGCGTGTATGCATGTGTCAGTGTTGGGTTGTGTAGTACTAGCTCCATCCTATAGTAGCCACATGTGCTACAGCATGCTATCACAGACATCCTCTTTTAACTCAAGGTGAGTTGTGAGAGAGATGCCCCTACGATTTCTGTGGTGGAAAAAATGTTTTTTTTTTTTTTCTTTTTTTTTTTTTTTTTTTTTTTTTTTTTTTTTTATAAATGATTGGCAGGAAATGCAAGTTTTCATAGTAAATAGGACTTTGGTTGCAATAAAATAATCCTCCAAATAAAGTTTTCTCTACTTTAGAGTAGCAAAGATTCTACTATAAGTAGAGTTTCCACTGAATTATAGTGTAGTAAAAGTACATTTTTAAATGTAGGCATTTAGCATAAGCAATTAATCTAGAGCGATATCGTCTATCATTAGTAAGCAAGCTGAGAGTCTAACATCCATCTAACAGTAAAATATCTGTACAATAAAAACTATAGTATAGCCTCTATGCTTTACATAAAAACGTACATAAGTTAAGCCTTTGCGTACCATGCATAAGCTAGGTTGGTGAGGCTTGTCTGAATGCTATCAAAATTGAGATTGAGTGTGAGCAGGTGCGTTTTCAGAGTGGACGATTTCAAAGTGGGTGTGCAGTTCTTACAGTTTCAGAGCCAGAAGACAGAAGAGTCTGGGACGTGCGGAGTGTTGTGCAGGCTAGTTTTATAGTGAAAGGTTTCTGCCAGCCTATCCCTCTGTTGGCTGATCTCTGAGCGAGCGCGGTGCGGTTTGTCGGGTCCGATCATAGGCTTTGAAGATTACCCAACATACCTTCGATTACTTTGAAGGCCAACAGCAGAGGTTTGATACTCGACCGGGAGCCAATGGAGGGAGTGTGTGTGGGGGGGTGAGAATTTTGAAGAGGTTTCCGTGTGCATGCCGGTAGGCCAGTGAGCAGAGTTCCACAGCTGTAGCGGAGTAGAAGTTAAGAGGATTGGAACACGTAAAGTTTTGTAGATTTTCATTCCTTTAGTTTAAAACAGGGGTTGTCAACAGGTGGTCCGGGGACCACCAGTGGTCCCTGAGAGGGTTCCA
This sequence comes from Benthosema pterotum, assembly GCA_039105355.1. NCBI lineage: Eukaryota > Metazoa > Chordata > Actinopteri > Myctophiformes > Myctophidae > Benthosema > Benthosema pterotum. Next base: position 906,654 of record CM076984.1, on the reverse strand, counting down.
GGTGGTCCTCAGCTAAGTTGTAACTCTTGAGAACGTGAAAATGAAACCAAATGGACCCTGGCGGGTCCATTTGGTTTCATTTTTACACTCTCAAGAGTTAAAATATCCTTCATGCGAATTAGTCCAAATCTACACAACTAGAAGATTAATGGTCATGGACTGAAGCAAAAGAAATCTTTAGTTTGGAGGTTTTGTGGGTCTAGAAATATCCTCAAATGGTGCCCCGTGGCTCAAATTCTGAATAAATGGTGGTCCCTGAGATGAAAAAGGTTGAAAACCCCTGGTTTAAATGACGAGCAGCAGACTGAATGAACACTCCAGAGCTTTCAGAATACATCGTCCCTTCTTTCTCCTCTGCATCCTGCAGTGTTGAATAAATCGACTATCAAATGTCCGTCAACTACCTTTGTTAACCAAAGAAAACTAAATAAAAACTAATCTACCCAATACTGGGTCCATAAGACAAATTTGCCAACAAAAGACTAAAAAGGTTATGGAGGGACTAGTGGAGAAGACATAGGAAGTCATTTTATGTGTTAACTATAATGTTTTCAAATAAATAAATAGATAGCCTAAATGTAATATATGGATCTGAGATGTAGTGGAGTACAAGTAGAAGTACTGTAAATTCAAAATAAAGTATGTTATAGTAATAATAATCTTTATATTGTCCTGACTCCTGAAGGATATTTGTCTCCACAGTCTGTTCCAAGATAATGTGAAGCTGCCGACCTGTTGTACCGTTTTACCGTTAATGATAAGTGGGTGGAGTCTAGAGTGTGTCGTTTCAATGAGCAGTTCCTTGGTTTTGTCCACATTCAATTCCAGGTAGTTGTCTGTGCACCACTGTGTGAAGTGTGAGATAATGTTCTGATAGACTGTCTGCAATTGAGTTATTGTCATGGAGTAAACTGAGAATAGCAGTGTCATCTGAATATTTCAAGTATGTGATGTCAGTGGCTGAAGAGCTAGTACAGTCGTTGATGTATAGTGCGTAGAGGAATGGACTTAGTACGCAGCCTTGGGGGGCTCCTGTGTTTGTAAAAACCGTTGATGAAAATGATGCACCTACTTTAACTGACTGCGGTCTATTGCTAAGGAAGTTATGAGTCCAGTGAATGAGGAGTGGAGGTGCAGTTTCTTGATCATGTGATGACGTTGAATGGTTTTGAAAGCAGAACCAAATCCACAAACAGAATGGTTGCAAAATGTCCCGATGATGAGTCCAGATGTTGTAGGAGAGAGTGGAGAATGCATGCCACAGCATCCTCCGTCCCAGTCTTTGCCTTATAGGCGAACTGGAAAGGGTCCAACTGTGACCTGACAGTTGGCAGGATGATGTTGAGGATGAGTCTTTCCAGGCATTTCATCGTTATAGATGTTAGTTAGGGCAACAGGTCTGTAGTGGTTAGGTTCTGAGGGGCGGGGTTTCTTGGGAACCGGTATGATGGTGTATGTTTTCCAGAGGGTGGGTATGATTGCTGTCCTGTAGGATTCCCAGAAGATGGAGTGAAGGATGTGAGCTTAAGCAGCTTCGATGAGATGCCATCCAGCCCTGTAGTCCAGGCAAAATAGCGTTTCAAGTGGAATAAATTGTAACCTAGGATTTTTCTTCACAGATCATTTCTTTGAGGTCTCCAGAACAACATATTAAAAGTCCCGAAAAATCCCAGTTGCGCAAATATGTTTAATTTCACAAAGTAATAGAATATATAGGCTCCAATGGAGTGATAGCCCCGCCCCCTCCTATACAAACCCATTATAACTATAGCTTTATGCATGCTGTGTGTCTGTTGCAACTTCAACAACAACTCATGTTATTATTGATGCTTTACTTGCCTAATAAATGTCCTGTAACTGAAAATGCCTGTGGCGGGAAGTGCCATGGGCATGAAGCGCACCAATACCATTTTCTCCTGCCCCCCAAATTGGGAAATGTTACATCCAGGCCTGATGCGAATTGCGAACCATTAATGGTTCTATTCTTTCTTTCTTCAAGCCTAATTTTGAAGTCAATGAATTGGTTCAGAAGTCTAAAGGTTGGTTCAGATTTAGAACCAAAACATACCTCTAATTGCCCTGAAGTGGTAACCAAAATGTCAGCACGTCACAATTCAAGTTGGAAGATGCAGATGTGATCTACTATAAACAAATCCTGAACTGAACCAGTTCTATTAAAAAACAAAAGTTAACATCTGCACTAGTACATTAAAAAAATAATAATAATAAATAAATATATATTATATATATATATATATATATATATATATATATATATATATATATATATATATATATATATATATATATATATATATATATATATACAGTATATATCCCACGATTTTGTAACCCATTTTTTCACCCAGTGCCAATTCCTAATGTGATCCTGGGCTCTACACACCCTCCGCCAATCTGGGGAGGCAGCGGACTGGCCTCATGCTTCCTTCAATGCACGAGGAGTCCAAGCTGCCTTCTTTTCACCTGACAGGGGGGAGTTTCCCTGGTTGGACGTAGTGCGTGGAAGGAACACGTTATTCCAACCAGTTCCAGTCCCCTCCATCAGGCGCCCTGGCTGGCCAGGGGGAGGCAGTCTAGAGCCCAGGATCACTGCATGTTTTTGTGAGGGCATCTACCCTAGGGGACACGGGGAGAACATGCAAACTCCACACAGAAAACATCTGCAGTAGTACATGTAAAAACTACTTGTGGTCATGGGGAAACTGTAAACGTACAGTAAAGTATACACATACACTACTGTTTGATTCTTGACAGGGCAAGAATACACACAGGAAGAGAAAAAAGTACAAAAATCACAACAACACAAAGACTTGCAAGCAGTACCGTGTCTGGAGGGGGAATAGAGAGCAGCGTTCTTTCAACACTACTCTTCAGGGTTAGACTCGCTGTGACTTTGTGTCTATGCTCGTGTGCGTAGTGTAGTGCGTACAGCATAGTCTGTGGGTGTGCGTGCATGTCTGCGGTATGTGGTGTGCTTGTCTGTGTATGCGTGTGTGTGTGTGTGTGTGTGTGTAGGCTATGTGTGGACAGAGAGAGAAGAGAGAGCTGTAACGATGATCAAGTGCCAGACAGGTGGGAGGACTTGAATTTTAAATCTTCTGCAAAAAAGCACGTGCACAAGTGCACACACACACACACACACACACACACACACACACACACACACACACACACACACACACACCACACACACACACACACACACACACACACACACACACACACACACACACACACACACACACACACACACACACACACACACACACACACACACACACACACAGCTCCGTCTCTGACCTCCTGGTTGTCGTAATACAAGCATTCAAGCAAGGATCAAACCGAGTTCAAAAAAAGAAAAACGAACCGTGTATCACAATCTCTCTATCCTCTCTCTCTCTCGAACATATAGCCTATATGCCTCTTCTCTGTCCATGTCCTCTCCCTCTCTCTTTGTGCGTACTGCGAGTCTTAATAAGGCAATGTTTGGACAACGTTCTATGTTTACAGCAGCCAAGAGTGGAGGGCTATTAGCAATGGCAGCCAAGCATGGAGAGACTGCACGGGTGTGCCCCGATACCAATAGACCATATATGGACATCGTGCACCATTTGTGACGGAGAGTCCCAGTGTCGCCGCACTGTAGCATTTACATTCTTCATGCCATGTTATGAAGCGCTTTGTACGTGCTGTGTGTTGTAAGTTGTAAACGTATTCGTAATGTCGTGCCCTTTGTCCAAAGCAGTGTTGTAGTGGTCCTTTTAGAAATGGGGGGATGCCTCTTAAAGGAAAATTCCACCCATTTTATTGTATTTTTTCTGAGAGCGTACAAATGTGAACCAAATGGACCCTAGCGGGTCCATTTGGTTCCATTTGTACGCTCTCAGAAAAAAAGGAAACTCATTAACATGGTGAAACACATCTTGATGTATTTCACCGTGCTAATGATTTTTTTCAGACCTCCATTTCTAGAAAACTGGGGGAACTTTTTTTATCATGTCCACACAACATATGGTATAATAATGACATAGTAAATTATTGAAAATGAAATTCCGCTTTAAGACACGTGCATGCACACTTGCATTTGCATGCGCATTTGCGTGCACCTGTGCAACACACAGAGACGCGCTATTAAAAGAGAAAGACTGATTACAATGCATTGTTTACAATTGTATCCATAAAAGTAAATGGCAAGACAAAAAACATAGGCCTACTTTTGCCCCAAAAATATTTCAGATGTGAGAACTGGGGGGACGCCGTCCCCCCGCGTCCCCCCTACACTACACCCCTTGTCCAAAGTGTTTCACTTTCGCACACACTGGTGACGGTGCAGGAGGAAACCGTCAGTCCATCACCTTGAAAGGACCCCCCCCCCCCCCCCTCCCCCAAGGACCTCATCGACCCCCATGCTCACCCCGAGCAGATGCTCGCGAAGGAATTGAGCCCTCATGATGAGAGCCACCCGACTGGGTCTGTGTCACAGCTGTGTTCGCTTCCCCTGCAGTTAACCCTCTTATTGTCCACTCCACTATTCCTAGTCATAATGCCAGCAATTTTCATATTTTTTTTATTTATCAACTTAATGCCATTCAAATGAAGCATATATTTCCAAATACTCGTCATTAATTAGTTAAGTATTTAAAGCACAGTAAGAGGGTTAAGTTGCGCTTGCGCAGTGTTGCTCTTCATCGACTACAACAGACACAAATATTCACCGACTGCCTTTATACCGACTAAAACCAAATGAAAAGGAAAGATACGGTGACTAAAACTAAGACTTAAACCATTCTGTACTCTACTTGTTTTATTTTAACGGTCATAGCAGCCGTAAACTTTCAGTAAGTTCCTTCAGAGCGAATGTTTTGTGGAATCTACAATGTCAGGACGAAATGGGTATAAATATACTGTAGTCCTGCGGACATTTTCGTCCACAACTAAAACGTAGACTAACATCTGGTAGAACTAAAAGACGAGATGTTTTATGCTTGCCGGTTGTGCTCGATGGAAGCAGGAACCTTCCGGTTCCCTCCTGAGCCCCCGGCCAGCACATCAGCATAATTTCAAGTCATAATAAACAGAAGAACGTGACGTGTGTTTCGGTCGGAGAGGATGTTCAACAAGAGCTCGGGTACACGTCTGTCTACCAGAAAAATCTCCAGCGCAGTCGCATGAATAACATAACGCCCGTCTCACCGCAATCTAGCTCTATGCATTTAAAATACATTTTGGTGAAATTAAGTGACAAAACGGCGATGCTTCCTTGTGCAGCCATTTTGAGCAGGTTGTGAAATTTAACACAGATACGAAATTTTGCAACATTTTCTACATTTTGATCCCACGATATTGGCCCCCCCAGGGCCAACCTGGGGAGAGAAACGGAGCGACCTCATGCTTCCTTCAACCGCTTCTTTTTACCTGAACAGTGTGGGTAGGGATACCACCCGTCATAGTGATACCACCTTAAAATACAGAATCGTCCCTAATTTGAGAATTACTGTAAATGAGGCGTCCCTTATTGAACCAATAAGGAATGCAGTTTGTTAGGTTGAGACAGTTTTACTGCATTTCTGGTTGTATGTACTGTATATACAGTAGGCCTACTGAACATATAACAGGCTACATGTTTGCTTTTGCCATCATTGTTGAAGGTTGTGTTTTAGTTTCTTTCCTGGGAGTAATGTTAATATTAATTTAACATCAACCAAACTAAACCTATAATTTAAATTGCCTAAGTGGGCATAAAGTTCAATGGTATGTTACAGAGACTGAAGCTTAAATCAGAATTTGCTGTCAAAAGTAACACTAAATCTAATGAATTGCTAAAAGAAGTTTTACTACGTATTACTGAACATGAAGTACTGGCCGTCAAACAACCACTTTGTATGTGGTTCTTCGATTAGCCTGGCTAAAGCCAGGCCGAATCAGCTCTCAGCAAAAAAAAACAAAAAAACAACAACAACAAAAAAAACCTCTCAGATGGGTCTGGAATAACTCAATTGGTACACCCATTTCCCACTGCAGAGAACTGGGGTTTTCCTTCAATGAGGAGTGTTGGAAAACAATGCAGAGGCAGTTGATGTGTTGGATGTGGATAAATAATTTGACCTACTGTCCAAACTTGGGCAGGAATTTGAGGACAGGTTCGAAGATTTTGATGAACTGGAGCCCTGTGTGGTATTCATTGCTAACCCTTTAATGGAGGTAGATATGAGTGTAATATCAGGGCAGGGGCTGTACCCCGTGGTGAATACAAGGCATCGGAATATGCACTATGATTATTATTAATTGTTAATGTTGTTGAATAAGGCCTCTGTGAATATGCACTATGAATATTGTTGATTGTGTTGTTAAATAAATGAAAGCTAAAAGTGAAGTAGCTCTCGGCCCCTCAGATTTTTTCAAAGTAGCTCTAAGATGAAACAACGTTGGAGACACCTGGTCTAGAGTACCATTGCCCCCCCCCCCCCCCCCCCCATGCCCATGCCTTTATCCGCCCCTGGGGTCACGGGGTGAGATTGTGAAGAGGGTTACAGACAGAAGGGATAAAGAGAGAGGTAGTGAAGGGAGACAGAGCCTAGTTCACTCACTCCATAACCCAGGTGCTAACACGCTTTGGGGCTTGAAAGAAGTAAAAACCAGCATGTCTGAGAGGCCGATATAAAAGTCACATCAAACAAAGGAGAAGAAGAAGAACGACACATTAAACAGGAGAGGTGGGAAGAGAGAGAGAGAGAGAGAGAGAGAGAGAGGGAGGGTCTGAGCAGAGATTATAGGAGAAGACAACAACATGAAGGTTTATGAAGTGCAGTCTGTCTGTCTGTCTGTCTGTCTGCGCGCTGCAGAGCTCCTCTGTGTCGGGCTTTGATCACCAGGGCTGCCGGGGTGGCACGGCCATATAAGGCCACAGAAAGTAAGGCGGCTTAAAAAAAAAAACTTGAAATACAATATAGCAAGAGGAATACGAGCAAAAATATAGCTGCAAGCAGCAATAAAACGGGATCAAGCAAGCAGCAATAAGGAGTAAGAACAATACGCACAAATAAGCCATAGAAACATGGGAGCCTGAACTTCAGAAATACATCAGGTAATTATGTGTGAGACTGACTCACATTGTAATCTGGTGTGACTGAGTGAATGATTGGTGAGCTGTGAGTGAGTGGTGAACTGAGCTATGAACTGTCATTAGTGACAACATGGCCGAATAGTGACAGTCAAACAGCCTTGCCCAGCCATGAGGCCCATAGGGCAGGTGCCTATCTCCTGTTTCTGTAGCATGAGGCAGCTTGATGTACAAGTACACCCTCTGGACATGACGCTAGTATGACACAGGGTCTTACCCCCAATCCATCCCTTGATGCTGAGTGCCAAGCAGGGAGGCATTGGATCCCGTTTTTAGAGCCTTTGGTATGACCCGGCCGGGAATCGAACCCGGCCTCCCAGTCTCAGGGCGGACACTCTAACCACAAGGCCACTGATTTGGTGAATGAGTAAATGATTGGTGAGGGGTGAGTGAGTGGTGAACTGAGCTGTGAACTGTCATTAGTGACAACATGGCCGAATAGTGACAAAACACAACATGGCCGAATGGTGACAACCACCATTACATTGAGTTTTACCCTGGGTTACACATAGAACCATGAACTTAGATGTAGAAGACCACATGAGATTGTGCATGATTGACTCATATTACTAGGTGTCCGTGCCGGGATTTGAACCCAGGAACTCTCATTTCCAAGTCATGCGCTCTACCAATGAGGCTACCCAACAGACACAAGACGTACTGGAAACAACACACACATTCAGTGAACTGCTTGGTAAATGGTAAATGGTGCATTTATATAGCGCCTTTATCCAAGGCGCTTTACATAGATTGTGCATCACATTCACCCATTCACACACACATTCATACACTGATGGCAGTGGGACAGGGACACATCGACACTAACTCTGCAGGAGCCCGGGATCGAACCGGCAACCTTGTGGTTACCATCGGTTACTCTACCTCTGAGCCACTACCGCTCCTTAAATATGCACAAATAAGCCATAGAAACATGGAAGAAATACATCATGTGATTGTGGAAACACAGCAGGGTTTTTGGAGACTCAGACTTTGTATTGTCAGCAGTGGGACTTGAACCCTCAATCTTGTGTTCCGAAGTCAGGCACCCTACCGACTGAGCTATCCTGGCACAATGATTTGCTTAGTTGTTGTCATCAATGAAACAACCCAACAACACGCCACCAAGCAGTAAGCAATATGAACAATATGCACAATTCAGCAGTCAGAGGGTGGAGCTTAGTGGTCAAAGTGACAAATGGAAACTAGAATATTCGCAATTTAAAAATTGCAAAGTGTGGTTGCCGTTGTCGCTTGCCCCCCGCAGCTCCCCCCCATATTGTCACTTGCCCCCCGCAGCCCCCCCCATACTGCACACTGCGGTGCAGTATGCCCCCCCCCCCATACTGCAGTACAGTATGCCCCCCCCATACTGCAGTACAGTATGTCCCCCCCATACTGCAGTACAGTATGCCCCCCCCCATACTGCGGTGCAGTATGGCCCCCCCACACTGCACACTGCGGTGCAGTATGGCCCCCCCACACTGCGGTGCAGTATGGCCCCCCCATACTGCACATTGCAGTGCAGTATGGCCCCCCCACACTGCGCACTGCGGTGCAGTATGGCCCCCCACACTGCGCACTGCGGTGCAGTATGGCCCCCCCACACTGCACACTGCGGTGCAGTATGGCCCCCCCATACTGCACACTGCGATGCAGTATGGGCTTCAGCCAGCAGGCGCCCTCGTTCCGTCCAACTCCCGACCCGTTGGCAACTACACCATGGTACATAGCGTTGTACAAAACGGTTTTCACACCTGCTTGTATAGCAAGCACCATGCAGCTCTAATGAGTGCTCCATCTCTGGTGTGTGTGTGTGTCTACATCAGTTCCCATTGTTGTACAACCAGAGGAATATAATTAAAATAGAGCTTGGAATTGAAATGATAGTTTAATAATCTCTAATTAAAAGTGGAACGATACAGCTTAAAATTGGAACGATACAGTTTAATAATCTCTGACTAATATTGGAATGATACAGTTTGAAATTGTCGCAATACAGTTTACTAATCTAAAAATGGAACGATACAGTTTGTAATTGAAACAATATAGTGTACTATTCTCTGACTAAAATTGGAACGATACATCTTAAAATTGAAATGATAGTTTAATAATCTCTCACTAATATTGGAACAATACAGCTTGAAATTGGAACGATGTAGTTTACTACTCTCTGAGTAAAATTGGAATGATACAGTGTGAAATTAGAACAATACAGTTTACTAATCTCAGACTAAAAATGGAACGATACAGTTTGAAATTGGAATGATACAGCTAAATTGTTCGAATTTCAGTCAGAAAAGATTAGAACGATGCAGTGCTTTGTGCTTTATAGCAGTGGTTTCCAACCTTTTTGAAACCACGGCCCACGACCTAAAGGACCCACAATGCAATGCAATCTAGCTAGCCTGAAAAAAAAAACCACATCTATTTATATATATTAAAGGTGTTGGCGTTAACACGTTAATGCGTTAACGCATTAATGCATTAATCTCGTGTTAACACAGCCGTGCGTTAATGGCGTCAAAAAAATTAACGCGAGATTAACACACTGACGATGGCTGTCCTCGGTGCGGCAGGCCACAGAAGTACTTTACGTCCACACACAAACACAGTGATGGTGTGTACAAAAAATGCAAACCGGCTTGTACAACAAACATTTGTTGTGCAAATCAAAAATCCAGCCAGAAAATCAGGCATGAGCATTTTTCAAACTGCTTAAAATGGCAGACACTCTGGGGGTGGAGCTTACCGGTCAATGTTACAGATGTGTTCCACATGAATCAAGGAACATGTAGAAACAAGTCCCATGATTTTTGGCCAAACGAGGCCCGAGTTATGGTTTTTCAAATGTTTCAGTTTCAAAGAATTGTTATAGCGCCCCCATTTGAGCAATTGGAGTAAGACTGGTTTTGCTGCTATTTGGCATCCCCCTCTACCAAACTGTAAAATCTCATAAACAGATTACTTTGCATGTGTAGATTAGGGATAATAGAAGAATTTTCACAAACAAGCAATTTTCATTGGCTCGTAAAAACATCATTTTTTTCACTGAAAACAAAATTCACACCCATTTCATGTTTGTATGGCTTCAAAGTTCATGTGTAGGTCATTGTTATGCATTTTGATCAAAGATTGTAGGAGAAGAGACATTTTAACTGTTTTACATATAATTCAAGATGGCGGTTCATCTAAAGGTCAGAGGTCAAAAGTAAGAATACAAAAGTTGTTCGGCATAAGCAGACGCATAAGTGAATATAAGTTACATTTCTGAGAGTCGAGCAGTTCATGAGTTATGAGTGTTTAAAGTTTGCAATTTCAGTTGAGTGCTATAGCGCCACCATTTGACCAGTGGTCACAGGCTTCGCATCATCACCGTTTGGCATCACCCTCTACCAGATTACCAATTTTCGCGAAAACCGACTGCACGGTTCAGCCAGAACAGCTATTTCTGGTGGAAGGAGGAAAAAAGAGACAGAAACAAGAAGGGATCAAGGTCCACTTCGTGGACTGCTTGATACGAGCAAAATGAACACGGAAGACTTGGCATGTCGAGAGAGGAACAATAAGACTGCAACGGACAAGCAGAGAGAGAGAGAGACGAGAGATGGAGATGTCATCATTTTACTTTACTATGCTACATATTCGTAGTTTTGTGTTTGAAAGTCTAAACCTCATCCAATAGTGGTCCATGCGAACGTGACTCAGATGCCCAGTAGATAGTGTTGTGCAATATTACTTCGGAGAGTAATACATTACCTTTAACCCATTTAAGAAAGTAATACTAATGCATTAATTTTCTCATACAACTTTTGAGCCCCCATGCACGAAAAATAGCTGCATGAACAACTCTCGCGCGCCGTTTCTGACCCCTGAATGTCGCAACTTCCCAAGTTCGATCTGAGACTAATGATAATAATAATAATAATAATAATAATAATAATAATAATAATAATAATAATAATAATAATAATAATAATAATAATAATAATAATAATAATAATAGGTTGCAGCATGTCAATCGCACTTTTTTTAATAACTGCAATATTGTTACATTTCATAGGACTTAATCTTGTTATATTACTTTTACAGAGAAAAGTAATATTACTGTAATATAATTTTATACTACTCGTTACACCGGGGATTGGGGGCGGGGGGTGGGGGGGTTGGCAGGAGAAAATAGTATGGGTGCGGCTTCACCATTTTTGGTTCCAGGACTTCTATTGCATAAGTAAAGCATCAATAATAACATCAGTTGTTGTCAAGAGGAAGGTGTGAGACATAAGACTGAACAATACAAATTCATTTATGGCTGTTATTGAAGCAAAACTGGGCTTCCATAACACCTCAACAGTGCCACAGGTTGATCACCTCCATGCCACGCCCCATTGATGAAATAATTTGTTCTAAAGTAGCCCAGACAAAGTACTAACTGCATACATTAATATACTTTTCAGATAGTCAGCATTTCTTGTTTAAAACACATTTTTTTAGTGGTCTCATGAAATATTCTAATTTTTTGAAATCCTGATGGTGGGTTTTATGAGCTGGAAGCCAAAATTGAATAAATGGTGGGCCCTGGGATGAAAAAAGGTTGAAAACCCGTGTGTTACACCCATCTCTACCAATAAACAATGAACGGTAAAAAGAAAAAACAATGAGGGTTTCATGGCGTACTAAGTGCAGATGTAAACAGAAGCCCCATGAGCAGTTAGTGGTGTTTAATATCAGAGAAGAGCAGACACAGGACCGAGCGCACGGGCGGATGTAACATTTCCCAATGGGGGGGGTGGCAGGAGAATAGTATGGGTGCGGCTTCACCATTTTTGGTTCCAGGACTTCTACTGCGTAAGTAAAGCATCAATAATAACATCAGTTGTTGTTGAATTTGCAACGGACAAGCAGCATGCATGAAGCTAAAGGTCTGACTCAGAGAGTTTTCTGTTTTCAATGATGAAATGCTGTTGGTTTAGTGGTGACACAGCTGTAGTTAGTTAGTAGCAGTAGTAGTGTTTCAAATCATTTTATATAAGGACTTTAATTTGAAATATCTTGGGTTGTTTTGCATGCCATCGTGTTAGGTGGGGCAGACTGGGGCATTTAGGGGGGCGTTTCCCCCCCATGCCCATGCCTAGATCTGCACCTGACTGAGCGCATTCTGCACCGGCACTGTTTAGCTTGACAGCATCGCACAGACACGCCGTCACGCAGACACAAAGCACTGTCACGCAGACACACAGCAGGCCAGGACGGGGCAGACACTGTTAAATACAGAGTCTTAACGTTCCCCAACCCAGATACAGGTCCATTCCAAAAAATTAGAATATCAAGGAAAAGTTGGTTCCACAATTCATTTACAGCTATCATTAATTATCGATACAGTGCTCACATTGTAAATGATTTCAGTATTTATTTGTTTATTTTTACACAATTTTGGCTTCCAGCCATCTTTTAGAGTACCCTATGCTTCGGTATGCTGACAAGCTTCATGGAGATGCTAATTTTCCTTTCCAGCTCGATTTGGCACCTGCCCACAGAGCTAAAACTACTACTAACTGCTGTACTGACCATAGTATTATTGCGCTTAACTGACCTGCCAACTGTCCTTACTTTAACCCAACAGAGAATCTGGGTTGTATTGTCAAGAGGAAGGTGTGAGACATAAGACTGAACAACACAAATTCATTTATGGCTGTTATTGAAGCAAAACTGGGCTTCCATAACACCTCAACAGTGCCACAGGTTGATCACCTCCATGCCACGCCCCATTAATGAAATAATTTGTTCTAAAGTAGCCCAGACAAAGTACTAACTGCATACATTAATATACTTTACAGGTAGTCAGAATTTTCTTGTTTAAAACACATTTTTTTAGTGGTCTCATGAAATATTCAATTTTTTTGAAATCCTGATTTGGTGGGTTTTATGAGCTGGAAGCCAAAATTGTGTAAAAATAAACAAATAAATACTTGAAATCATTTACAATGTGAGCACTGGATCTATGATTGATGAAAGTTCGGGTTTTTTAATGGAATTGTGGAAATAAACCAACTTTCCTTGATATTCTAATTTTTTGGAATGGACCTGTATATACAAAAAGCACCCTTACAGGGTTTTGCCGTGCGCCAAACCACTGGTTTCTCAAAAGGATTTTCCATGTCAGGCAGCCCCAAACTGACATGTATTCGGACAATATGCTATACTTGTTTTAATAGACAGGCTATTCATACAAGTATAGCATATTGAGAATGATTGTTTACAATGCATTGCTTACAATTGTATCCATAAAAGTAAATGATAGGACAGAAAACATAGACCCCAAAAATATTTGCTGTCCCCCCACGTCCCCCCTCCACTACACCCCTGCTTGCAAGCAGAAATATACCTGAGCCTTCCGGGGGTTAACTTAGGACTTAGGACTCTCAGAGTGTCAGCTAAGCTGGCGTTTTGTAAAGTGGGAGAAAAGCAGAGACAGATACACGGGATGAGCGCGAGACGAGACCCAGATACACCACTGAAATGGCTCTGGCAAACACCAGCGGAAAGTAGCCGTGGACACTTACTCAAATTGTACTCTGTACCGCAAGTACAAGTTTCAGTTTGCTTTACTTAAAGGGCTAGTCCGGATTTTGTTTAAGTTAAGCTGCATGAAAGTTCCGCTCTGATTTTGGTCAATATGAAGTAGTTCCGGTCATTTTGCGGGTGTCCCTGGGGGCCATGCAGTAAATGTAAATAAATCCACAAAAGTAACGTGATTTGTATTGTTGAATTACTTTTAAGGACCTCCTTTGTTCATTTTTGACACCCCCTATCACATGGATCTACTTTTTTGGCATGGTGATATGGACACAAAATACATAGTTCCCTGTGATAGAGGGGTCAGAAATGAACTAAGGATGTGCTAATATTTTAGAAATAGGTAACAATTTAGTTTTTTGGATTCATTTACTTTCACTGCGTGTTTTTTTTTTAATATCAGACCTACAAGCTCATATCGCGCCACTCGGTTGCGCGATATGAGCTTGTAGGTCTGATATTTTTTAATAGCTAAAGTGTAACATAATGCGCTGAACATCAAAATGCGTGAACAGTGCGTGTCTACAGTGTCTTTCTTTTGGGAGTACCTCTTCCAGGCGCTGCAGAAGTGAAGCGAAACATCAGAACGAAACGACGTGCCAAATCTCTGCTCCTTCCTGCTTTGACAAGGCTGAGTGCAACCAGGACCCAAACGGCTCCAAACGACTCGCACACACACCTGTGCTGCCATGGCAAGAGAACGAACACACCTCCGTCACTCATCTAAACACAGAATGAAGACATGTCTGGAACTCAGCCTAAACACAGACCTAACACACCACTAAAAGGGGGCTTTTCTGCTAAATAGGAAGTTAAACGTATATGACATTATGTGTTAACAAGGTCAACCACACCAATGCAACTCATTTGTGTGGTTAGTCGCAATTATTTGAATGAGTACCGTAATTTCTGGATTAGAGGCCGCACCTGAATATAAGCCGCACCAGCAAAGTACTGATTTTTCCTTGTGTAAGCCGCACCTGACTATAAGCCTCACCAGTCTTATAGTCAGGTGCTTCATGTTAGAGCAGTGGTTTTCAACTTTTCCACAATTTAACAACATCTTCACCCCACAGACCCCAAAACTAAAGATTTGTTTTGCTTTTGTTCACAATCCCAGGATGGACTTTCGCAAACAAAAGAGTAAAAAAACATCAAAATTAGACCAAGATGAACACGACTTATGACTTATTAATGAAGTGTTGCTAATTTAGATGGTGAATATCATAACTCTTGAGAGAGTAAACATGAAACCAAATGGACCCGCAAGGGTCCATTTGGTTTCATTTTTACGCTCTCAAAGAGTTACATCTGGTTAACCAACTTTCCATCATTTAGTCTGTGGATCCCACCTGGAATCCTCTCCCCTGTGTTACCTGTAAAAATCCATAGATTGGCCGCAGCGTTGTATAAGCCGCAGGGTCAAAAGCATGTGAAAAAAGTAGCGGCTTATAGTCCGGAAATTACGGTAATTATCAGGTAAAATGCCCCAATCCAGCCAAGCGGTGACGAATCGATGCAGCACAACCCAGGAAGAGACAGATGCAGTACAGACACAAATGGCTCCTCTCAATGTCCCTCACCTCCTTTTATTCATTTGTGTTCTTCTTCATCAGGTCAAGTAGTTTTGTTCTTTTCTTATAAACATATAAACCAAAGCATGGAAGCTTCATTATTGACATCAACAGAGCATTATGCAGAGTGGTTCACACTCACTCACTCTCTCTCTCTCTCTCTCTCTCTCTCTCTCTCTCACTCACACTGGACATTATACAGGTGTGTGACTCTACAGGGGGGATGTACAAATGGAACAGGGATTTCACCGTGTCAATTCAGGTATCAGAGATAAATACGTTCATCAAGCTGTGCAAGTATGACAAAATTGAGTTGTGCGATTTGTGAAACAGAAATAGCAATGCTATGATTGTGATTGCAAAAAAAAAAAAAAAAACACAATTAAACCGTTAAGAGCAATCATGTGTGACAAACAACTATTCCCTGCCAAACCGCCGTTAATCAATAATCAATAATCTATCAATAGAGCCCCCCCCCCCCAAATATCTTACAAAACGATGGTGGGACCCGGGGGAGCAGTGTTTTATTACAGTACATGGGGGGCCATGACGATCACACAAGCTGCCATATTCACTGCCTCCCCGGTCCTCCGTTCAGTCACATTTGTTATAGTTCAACATGTTTAAAAAGGTCTGGGGACCACCAGTGGTCCTTGAGAGGGTTCCTCTCAAGGACAAATGGACCCTTTTGGGTCCATTTGGTTTCATGTTTACGCTCTCAAGAGTTAACAAATATTCATCATGTGAATTAGCTCCAAGTCTACATAACTAGAGAATGTAGAAGATTAATAGCCATTTTGATCTGTATGTTTGACCGTTAAGGTTTTCAACATGTTGAAAGGTGGCCTTAATAACAATAGCAAGTATCCTCATCCAGGGGCGGATTGGCACATATTTTCCCACCGGGACCGGGGGGACACTTGTGGGTCCATTTGCTTTCACTTTTACACCCTCAAGAGTTAAAATATTAGTCCAACTTAGTCCATACAACTAGAGAATGTAGAAGATTAATGGTCATTTTGATCTGTATGTTCCAGGTGAGCATCTAGTGCATTTTGGAAGTGCCACTAGTGCATTTTGGATCTTGTCCAGCAGGCCACTAGGTGGCGCAGGCCACCGGGAAAACTCCCTGTACTCCAGATGGCCAATCCGCCCCTGTCCTCATCTCTCCAGGTCTTTAGTAAAGACTCATTTTCAGCAAAACCAGGAAACCAAGTGTAAAGTGATAAAATTCAAATAAACGAGCAGAAAAAAAATGCAAATTTGCCTGAGGAAAAAAAAAGTCTTTGTGTGATCCTGATCAAATGAGGATTCTAACCAATCTAAGAATACATTATGTTTATTAAAGCACCAGGAGAGACACTACCACTACCACTGTGTTTAACCAGAAAATTACTTACTTGCTATACTGCACCTCTGAATTTGGGGCAAGGAGGGAAAAAGGACATAATTAAATTAATTTACCTCGTAGCTATTCACCAGGCCTGCAAAACAGACCATGAGCGAGAGGAGAGTTGCAATGAGTAAGTAAAACTAAAAAAGATGTAGTCTGAAAATAGTTTACTGACTACTAGTTAAACGACTCTGTAGCCAGGGTTCTCCCCTGGAACTCCCCCATATGACTGGTCCATAGCTTAAACCCTTAGTGTACTGAACGCGTTTTGGTGTTCTAAGCATTATGTTTTAACTATTGAAAAATAGCAGATCTACAAGCTCATAGCGCGCCACCGAGTGGCGCGCTATGAGCTTGTATCTCTGCTATTTTTGAAAAATCGTGAAAAACGTGGTGCAAATCTTTGAATATTATGTTATTCAGAAACTAGAAATCTAGACGGGACACAATGGGTTAAAGCAAAGCCGAGTCCAATACTTGGCTTCGCTTAAATGGGTCATGTGACCTGCTTAAACCAATCGGATTTCAATCCTGATTTGGCCCCAATCTGGCCAGTGTAAATGGGGCCTTCATGCCAATTTTAGAGTACTTGACATGAAAAGGTTTTGCGAACCACTGTTTGGATATAGTCTCTTTCCTAACAACCATTCAAACGTAGATCTCACAGCAGATTACCAGTAGCACACCAGTATGCTGCTTCCTTCGATTTATAAACTGGTATTCCATTTAGCAAAACACAATCATATTTGAGCCTATACGGCTCCATCTTCGTTGCATGCTAAACCCCTTATGCCTAAACCTCTTTGCCTTTTTTTTTTTTTTACTATTTTGAAGAACATTTTTAATAGTTAAAATGGTCATTATACAAGGTTACGATGTGTCATCCTAGATCATCTAGTTGAACGATTCAAAAATGTTGTATACAATTAGAAAAAAGGAAATAAGTTTAGGGATAAGGGGTTTAGCGGTGACAGAAATGGAGCCCTTAGTCCTTCATGAAAGCAGGCGTTTGAGTGCAGGCCTCCCTTGTGTGAAACCAATAATGTGCTCAAAACCTGAAGATTGTTTTGTAACTTCCCAGTAAAGTAAAAAAAAAAAAGGAGAGGAATTCAAAAATCGTATCTATATGGAGTCAAATTCTGACTCCATGATGCAAATCACTTGCTGAGGTAAATGCAACTCCAACAATATGACACACACACACGCACACAAACGCACACGCACAAACACAGACATACACACACACAAGCTTCCAAACTCAGCACAGAGAAAACAAATCTAAAAAAAAAACATAACAAAGAGCAATTGCAAACACAGAGATAACTTTCAGCTCTTTTACGCTACAAGGGGTCTACCCCCCCCCCCCCTCTCATCACAACCTTCCTGAAACATTCCAGAATCTGTCAAAGTTCTTGAAACAACCTTGAAGGGGTGGGGTGGGGGGGGGGGTGGGGGGGTAGATGGTCATAAAAATAAATTCCTAATTAAAAAAACAAAACATGTCATGTTGGTGATATTGTAGATTTGTACATCCGTTATTCACTCATTTGGAAAAATAAATAAAAAAATAAAGTACCAGTTCTGGGTTTCCCCAGAACTTGTACCTTGAACTCCTTAGCAAAGGGGGCGTCGTCTGAAGCATCGTCTGAAGCATAGCCGTTACCTTTCGCTGCGCCGTTACTTTGCTTACTTTCTGTAGTGGAAAAGAGCCAACTGGTGACAGAGCAGTCTAAGGGCACTTTTAACTGATAGCCATTTGTGGTGTTGCGTGGCAGTGGAGGTAGAGAGAGAGGGATTAAATAAAAGAAGAAAAAGCATCAAACTGTGGGAAGGAGAATTCCACCCTTTCTTATCTTTATTTGCAGTCAGCTGCAAATAAAAACATAAAGCCTCCTAGGGTGGAATTCTCCTTTAACACCTCATCTGCACAGGCAAGGGGCGAGCATTCAGACGGCGATGTCACAAGAAAAACTGTTCCGATATGGAGAGCCGGGGGCCATTGTGTCGTGACGTAGCCTAAACCAATTAAATAACCAACAAATAGTAGTGTGTTAGATCTCAAGCGATAAAAAGTATTTGGGACCGCAAAACCTCGGTCAAATAATTAAAAAAAAAAAGGAGAGGTGGACTACGTCGCTGCATGCTGGCAGTATATCGGGACAGTCTCATTTAAAGAAAACAAATAAAGGAATTAAGAGTGATATTTCATCGTTTGCTCGCTCGCATTGCTGCCGGTGTAGATGAGGTGTAGCCTTGATACCCTGCTGGGGGTACATAGTCGTCCACGCTGCGCAAAAAGTAATAGCCCTGGACTAAGTCATTGGCCACAGTGGCCTAGAAGAGGACAGATTGGTGACATCCAATCGGGGCAGCCGACTATCTGAGTCCCCGCCTCTCGCCTCTCTAGGCCAAAGCACTTTCAGGTTAGCTCAGGTCAGTTGAGGTGTAACACCTTTAAGCAGGAGGGGGATTTTGCAACCGCGACCGCTGATCGCGATTGCTATGCAACGGTTGCGGCAATTGGCACAACGGAGCAACGGGTGAAGAAGGGTTGTTGGGCCGACAGCCGTGACAGGCAGCACAACAACTGATTTATAACCCTTGGCCACCGGTTTTATAGTTTCATAGCGGTCGCGAGCAACGGCCGCGGTTGCAAAATGATCTCGCGGTCTCTCCCTACAAGACCACGCCGACGACACCGAGAGTTTGATCCCCGCTTCTTCTGGACAGATAGTGGGAGCTCAGAGAACACTTCTGGTTGTGAGCCGACACGGGGCTACACGTGACACGTCAAGTCGTTCAACATCAAACAATAAAATCAAACATGTAATTGGAAGCATTACTATAAATTAACCGAAACAATGTCAGACGAGAAAAAGAAAGATTATAAGAAAGAAAAGGACTTTCTATATTATCCATGGTGATTCATTCGTTAACAAAAATAGACATTAAGAGTGGGTGGGGGCACTTCTCACTTATTTTTTTTTTCTGAAGTATTAACAAAACCAAACTTGGGATCAATCCGTACTTCTGGTTCAAGAAAGGGCACCAATAAAGCAATTTTAGCCGAAATCCAGATGAATGCAATCATCAAACCAAAAAAAACAAAAGAGAAGCTGAACTTCTGCCAGCCAACCTAAACTTTAGGTCATCTCTGTGTAGTTCAAACCAGCAATAGGCCTTGCTCTGCCATATGCCAGGCTGCCAACGACGTCCCCAAATGTCTGGCCATAACGCCAGCCTTCACATGTATATCTCTGCATGTGCAGGGCTTGCAATGTCACCCAAACGCACTGGAGGAGGTACCCTGTTCCCCTCGCCAAGCTAAGGCAAAGGTTTTGGCCTACACACACGGGGTACAGGAGTTTCCCCAGGAGTTTGAACAGGAGTTTGAATCCAACACAACCTGGATTCAGCGTCTATAACAGTAGACTTCTTCAGTACTACAGAACAGTAGCTCCCAGAAACACGGCATCTTTCTTTCTTTTTTTTTCGGGATGCGATGCCAGCGATGCTTGGTTTCCGGGCCTGTTTGCCCCGGAAAGCAGCGAGGTTTGAGTTTTCCGGGCGTTTTTTTTTTCTCCGCTCCGTCAGTTAGGACAGGACGAGGAGGCGGGTGTGGTGTGGTGGGGCGTGTGGGGGTCGTCCCTTTAGATGTAGTCGTCCTCCACGGGTTCCCCCGGCGTGTCGCAGTGATGGAGGAACAGCACCACCACCCTCTGGAACACTCCCCTGCGGCTCTGCCGGCGCTCCGAGATCTCCTCGCCGATGGTCTCCATGCAGATGTCGGCCGACAGCTGGCCTTTGCGGCGCGGCGCGTAGATGGTGGCTGCCGTGGTGGAAGAAGGACAGAAAGACAGAGAGAGCGTTTGTTGTGTTGGCCATGGTGGTGGCACGATAATAGTAACAATACAGACGAGATTTAATGTTAAGTATCCCTTTAATGATTCTCTTCAGACCTCCATTTCTAGGAAACACAGAATACGGTACGTTTTTATTATATCCAGCGGTACTCACTGCTCTCGTCGTCTTCAAAGTCGTAGCGCGCATAGCCGTTGGGCTCGGCCGTCCGCAGCGTCCTCAACCACGGGAAGTCTGTTATCATGCTGTAGGGGGCGCCGTCCACTACGCCTGCACACACACACACACACACATATACCTATATAGACCATATAGAGATGTTGTGTGGACATGATAAAAAGTTCCCCCAAGTCTGTATTTCCTAAAAATGGAGGTCTGAAAAAAATCATTAACATGGTGAAATACATCTGATGACATCATCAAGATGTATTTCACCATGTTAATGATTTTTCTTTCACACCACCTTTTCCTGAGAGGGTACAAATGGAACCAAATGGATCCGCTAGGGTCCATTTGTTCATATTTGAATCCTCTCAGGAAAATTTTGAAAATGGGTGGAATTCCCCTTTAATATAAAAAAAATAAATAAAGTGCTGATCATTAAAAAAAATCAAGAGGTTTGATTAATGTATAAATTAAGGTATAACCATATGGACGCTAGCATTCCGGGGAAAAAAAACTGACACTAAACCATTCTGTACTGTACTTGTGGTGTTTTAATTTCCGTTGAAAAGTAGCAGGCGTTCACGGCTCATATGAGCCGTGAACGCCTGCTATTTTGGGGGGAAAATGTGAGAATGCAGCACAAATCTTTCAGTATGGTCTTTCAGAGCGAATGTTTCAGAGCGAATGTAGAAACTACACGTGTCAAGTCGAAATGGGAATGAAATGACAACAGTATATCTACAAGCCCAGTTTGGAATAGATACTGTAAGTAACCCGTTGGCCTGAATATAAGATGTTTTTTTTTCACCCCCAATGGAAATATCCTTAAAAATGGGCCCCTTGGAGGGCAGAGCAAAGGGCGATTGATTGACAACAGTGGCATCTGGTTTACCCTTTCGTTGCAGTTCAAAAGTCTTAATCGTTTACCTGCCGATCTCGCGCTCCTCGTTGATTTCCCGTTAGATTACGCACGCCGGTCACAACGACGGCTTGTATCACGACGAAATGTAGATTTCATTCTTTAATCCAACTATTAGTCCGAGCGCATCGTCTGATAATTATCCCGTTGCTGACTTTCATTTGGAACAGAATTGCCGCGACAACTTGTTTTGTTTGTCCCATTTGCACCCATTCAATCCAAAGCATTCAAAAGGCTCTCCTCGGATTCCGGGGCTGGTTGTCGTTTGCACACGGGTAAATCAACTAGGGCTAGACGTCACTTCCTGATTTTTGACCCGGAACTTTTTGCTCAGATCGTCAGAGGACAGGTTATTCAAGACACCAGAAATAAGCATGACGGCACCCCCCTCCTGTTTAGGCGATCTGGGGCTTCAAAATAAGGGTTTTTACCGATTTCACTGGTTTGAACCGTGGCAATGGGGAGAAAACAAAGAAGATGCGCCCGCGGTCAAAGAGTTAAGACAACACAGAGAAAACCCCAACACAGAAAATCTACTCGACTGAAATTTGTAGTTTGTGTGTAAATGAGGTCATAAAATCAAAAAGAAAAACAAAAGATATTTAAAAAAAAATCCATGAAAGTGAATCATCTATCCAGGGTTGTGTGTGTGTGTGTGTGTCTGTGTGTGTGTGTGTGTGTGTGTGTGTGTGTGTTTCCCCAGACGGCCCACACCCCCAAATCATCATGTACCGTGCTTGTGGTGTTTTAACTATCATTGAAAAATAGCAGCCGAGAACGCCTGCTATTTTTTGGGGGTAGAATGTGAGAATGCAGCACAAATCTGTCAGTATGTTCTTTCAGAGCGAATGTCAGGATGAAATGGGTTAAAGTAGGCGGAGCCGTAGTAGTTTGTGTGTGCGTTCGTTACCCTCTAGCCTGTAAATGTCACGTCCCCACGGGTAGCTGGGATACTTCTTCACGTCTTCCTCTGTCCTCGTGGCCTCTGGGAAGAACTCGTACTTGATCAACTCTCTGAGGGACGGAGAGGATGAAAGAAAACAGCTTGAACTTCCATCGGAACAGAAAAAAAAAAAAAAAAAACAGGGGGAGAACAAACAAACTTTGCGTATTGGTTCTCGAATGCTTCTTGCATCACTACCGGTCATCGTCAACGCAGGGATTAACCCATTGTGTCCTTTCTAGATTTCTAGTTTCTGAATAAGATAATAAGATTTGCACCACGTTTTCACGATTTTTCAAAAATAGCAGAGATACAAGCTCATAGCGCGCCACTCGGTGGCGCGCTATGAGCTTGTAGATCTGCTATTTTTCAATAGTTAAAACACAATGGTTAGAACACCAAAACGCGTTCAGTACACTGGGATTAAAGCAAAGATGAAAAAGCAAAGTGTCTCAACCGTTCTGGCCATTCTGGTCTGTGATTTGTGAAACGGTCATGAAAGGAACAATTCCTGACTAATTAGCATAACGGGAGAATTGATGATTAGATATCATCAATGTAAAACAATGTTCTTGCTGTCCCACATATATCCAACAAGTTTTCAGACTGCTGCTTGTATTAAGAAAAAGAAAAAAAAACTAAGGCTGTCAACATTAACTAGTTAATCACGAGTTAACTCAGCCATGAGTTAACTCTATTCATTTATTTAGTGCGCTATTAACTTGCAGTAAAAAGAAAAAGTTGAAAATCTACACAATAAGAGAATGTAGAAAACATTTTTTTTTTAAATTGCATTTCGCTGCTAATGGTACCAACATCAGTACAGCTTGGAATTGTGGACAAATTATTTAATTTAGGTCTGGAAGTCTAAATAAATCTCATCAAATGGTGGTCTGTGGATCAAACGCAGAATAATTAATAGACCTTGATATGAAAAATCTTGAAACCCACTGACTTCAGGTATGTTTAGAAAAAAAAAACAAATCTGATAAAACATTTTCCTAGAGACTGATATACCAGTCGTACCAATATATCGACAGTAGCAGTGTTATTTCTCTCTTTGACTTGCAAATGAACACTGAAAAGCATTTACACTATCTATTTGCAGTACAAACTAGGGCATTAACCAAACACATTTTTTGCTAGTCGAATCGAATACTTTGGTAGTCGAATAATTGTCGACTAGTCTATAGTGATATATATATTTGTTTTTTAGCCAATAAAATGTGTGATTCTGGACTTCCCATTGAAAAAATACGTGCCTATTACACTACTGTAACTCAGTTACATTATGACATGAAAAATGAGCAATCAACCTACAATTACTACCAACACACCACAGCACACATCCACAATGCCTGTGCAGAAAATTGAAAAATATATATCAAAAATGATTATTACCGAATAACGAATAGTGAATTAATAGTCGAATAGTGTTCTGCTAGTCGAATAGTCGACGAGTCGGATATTTAGTTAATGCCCTAGTACAAACTTCAGCAAATACCCAGAACCAGTCTTAGTTAGCCTGTTATTCATATTACATATAGCATATACTGCTGTGAATATATTCATCTTGTTTTAGATGTCTTTGAACAGGAAAATAAAGAAAAAACAATCAAGGTGTGATGAAGTCACATGTACAATCTTATTTAAATGTTTTCAATATCCTATTCTATTCTTAAATGAAAAAGAAAATACATTTGAAGTTTAGAAATTTTTCCAGATGTTTTTTTTTTTTTTTTTTTTTTTTAATCGATTACTAAACATTTGGAACACCGGGATAGATTTTCAGAAGATCGGCGATCCCAAACATATGGCATTGGTTGAGCTCTATATTTTTCTGCTGAACATGTCATCTATTGCTAGTACCCATTTTATTAAAAAAAAAATGAATCAGAAGAGAGAACTTTAATCCGTGGGACCAACAGAAACATGTGGTTTATGGTAAAGGGCAGGACTGTTATTTTCTGAGAGGATACGTCAAGTCAAGCACACCTCGAGGACTTCAAGGCCCCGTGTCTCTCTTTGGCCCGACTCCCTTCCTTCTGGCACAAACACAGGCTCTTAAAGAGGTCCCTGGTCATTTTATCGTTTCTTTTTCTTTTAAACTAACAGTAAACCATCCGTAAGGATGGAGCGTGTTCAGGAGGCAGGCTGGCTATTAATAGCTGCAGTTTCACCCTTTAAGGAGACAAGTGTTTATACAGAGCAGACAGAACGCAGGAAGGACTGGATCACAGTGACGGAGCATCCACAGACACACATAGGACGGGAGGGCTAGATAGATGGGGGCAACGCAAGGTTAATGACCATATAGTTTTGCCCCTTTACTTTGGTTTGACGTTTTTTTCAATTTCAATTTATAGTTTTGATGATAACGTAGGTTTAGTTGGTTTAGGTTTAATTCTCAATATGTTTTTTTTATTATTATTATTATTGCATGTTGTTTGTTTAGTTTTTTTTCTTTTGTTCATTTGTTCATTGGACCGGATGGATGGCGTGGAAAGATGATGTTACTCACTGGCTGATGTTGGCGATGGTGTCCATCCAGCTGCGGATGCGCACCTTGTTGCGGACGTTGGGGGGGTTGCTGAACTCGTGCACGATGGCGATGTGGTAGGGGTACGGGCCCTGGAACAACTGGCGCTCCAGAGCCAGAGAATCAATCTGCGAAACACAACACACACACACATAATGTACAATGCCGAACTGTTAACACGATGCCCCAGAACCATTCCCTCTAGGTTACATATGTCAAACTCAAGGCCCGGGGGCCAAATCAGGCGGAATTAGAACTGGCCCATGATAAGAAATGAATGCAACTAATTGTCTTACTTCCTCAATAACTCAGTATCATTTACTTTCTCAATCAACTATGAAAGCAGCACTTGGTGAGGATCGTAGAAGAAAAAAAAAATCTCCGAAAAATAGCAGGTGTTCACGTCTCATAGTGCGCCACAGAGTGGCGCGCTATGAGACGTGAACACCTGCTATTTTTCATTAAAACTTAAAACAGTTTTTAAAACAATTTTCTTGCCATTAAGAGACATTGATTTTTGAAGGAAAATTACTTTTTTGCCGTTTGACAGGAACGTTATCGTAAACCGGTGTTGAAACACAGACCGGTATCTCCGGCCCTCGACTTGTACCAATTTTTCTATTTTGGCCCACTCTGTATTTGGGTTTGACACCCCTGCTCTAGGTCGTCCTCAGACAAGGCCTCCATCGTCGCTTTACAGTGGTCCCGGTCCTCCATACATCCAGCCAGCTCACTGGTGCTCTGTGCTCCTGCGTCCTTCTTGAGTACATCCACATATGTTCATGTGGGACGTTCTCATGACCGGTGCCCAGTGATGGACAGTAGCTTGTTACAAGTAGCTAAGCTACCTAGCTTAACTATATTTTCCCATAACTTGTAAGTGTAGCTTACTACATTTGTTCTGGGAATAGCTTGTAGTGAAGCTACACTACTTGTTTCGAGTAGCTTATAGTGAAGCTACACTACTTGTTTCTAGTAACAAGTTAAGTAGCTTACTACATTTTCCCACACACATTTTCAAATTCTGCACAT
The DNA here is from genome assembly GCA_039105355.1 of Benthosema pterotum. NCBI lineage: Eukaryota > Metazoa > Chordata > Actinopteri > Myctophiformes > Myctophidae > Benthosema > Benthosema pterotum. Next base: position 880,514 of record CM076984.1, on the reverse strand, counting down.
TTTTAATGGGTAGAAAACCTCCCAAAAATGAGAAATGCCACCATCCTAGGTTCAAACCTACCCCTAGATTATTATTATTATGATGATGATTTTTACCAATATTATTTTATTGTGATTATTATTTAGAATGTTGTACATTAAGTTGAGATATATATTTATATGTATGTAGTGTTGATGTAGCAAGCTACATCAAGCTACTTTTGTCGTGTAGCTTGTAGTGTAGCTTGCTACAATTTTTTGGCGGATAGCTTGTAGTGTAGCTTAGCTCCATTTTTTCGAGAGTAACAAGTAGCGTAGCTTAGTACATTTACCCAGTAACTTGCCCATCACTGCTGGTGCCCATGCGTTGGTTCCCACAGCACTAGTTCGCTGCCCATCATTCTCCTGGCTGCTACTTTCAGGCTCACTTTTGGAATTCCCTCTTTGTTGGTAACATGTTCGCTCTTGCTGATGTTAAGTACTACACACAGCATCCCGTCCAGAGACTTCTCCAGAGTTGGCTTCAGGGTCCAGCATTCGCTGCCATATAGGAGAACAGATTCCACCGTCGCATAGAAGAAGCTTTGATTTGTCATTGATTTGTCGGGGGAGATTGGAGTTCCACACACTGGAGATGCCGTTCAGGGCCCTCCAGGCAAGTTCCTTCCTCACTTTTAGGTTTCTGCTCGGTTGAGTTGACCATTAGCACCACTTTTTCTTAGATTTTAATAATTATAAATTGCTTACCTGCACTAGAGAGCAATGATATGGTACATTTTGCCCAGGGGCTTGTATTTTTAGAGCTTTAGGGCATTTTTGGGGCGATTTTGGTGGTTTTGGTGATTTTTGGTCCCTTTCCCGGGTAAAAAAGTTTTCTTTGGCGACACTCACTACATATTAGCTCACCCTGGACTACAGTGCGCCGTGACCTCATGAATATTAATTAGGTTCTGATAAAGCCTTGGCCATATACTGTACATGTCCTGTCCTTTGACCCACTAAAGGTGATAAGTGCAAAATTTCAAAGACACTTCAAATCTATGGGCTTATATTTCTAATTATTTTAACAGAAGAATGTCAACATTCCTTTTAACGGCAGCATAATTGCACGATTCTAATGAGCGCGGTTCCAGACCAGAGCGTTAGAGTATAGACAGAGTTGTGACAACTCCGTTCACTTCATGGGTCCAAACAATGTATTTTAGGCTGCGTACACAGTATACACTGTGCAGTTTCTGACCCCATCAATGTCACAACTGCTTTGACTTACAGGCCCCTCCTTCGCTCCAACTCCGTAACAGTACGTTTTAACAGCCGGTGATGGACAAACAACGTCGGTGACTGTCGCCTCCCATAGACAAATAATGGATCTCGGCCGACGTCGTTTGTCCATCGCCCGCTGTTAAACGTACTGTTACAGTCACTAGACAGGCAGGCTATGCTGCCTGCGCTGTTAGCTAGCAACGTTCGGCAAAGACGATACTTGTTTGAGATAAAGAGAGAGATGGGGGGGAGGGAGAGAGAAAGAGGGAAGAAGAGAGGGGAGAGAAAGAGGGAAGAAGAGAGGAAGGGAGAGAGGGGGAGAAAAAGAGGGAAGGAGAGAGGAAGGGAGAGAGGGGGAGAAAAAGAGAGAAGGAGAGAGGAAGGGAGGGAGGGGGAGAAAAAGAGAGAAGGAGAGAGGAAGGGAGGGAGGGGGAGAAAAAGAGAGAAGGAGAGAGGAAGGGAGGGAGGGGGAGAAAAAGAGAGAAGGAGAGAGGAAGGGAGGGAGGGGGAGAAAAAGAGAGAAGGAGAGAGGAAGGGAGGGAGGGGGAGAAAAAGAGGGAGAGAGAGACTGACTCACTCACTGACTGCGTATGTGTGCGTCACTAGAGGTCTTCACGGGGGGTCCGAACCCGAAAAAATCCGAGTCCGTCCGAGACCCGACGGTTCCGGCGGTGTGTTTTATCACAGTCACTCGGACAGGTCGGAATCGGACGTATCCCCGTCGGAAGTCGGACCTGTCAATCATTATGTGCAATACCCGAGAAAATCCGACGAGACCCGAGACTACAGTGAGACGTATTCTGTCTCTACGTTTTTTTGTTTTTTTGCCTTTTTAATGATAATAAAATATTCTATCGACCAAGTGTGTGTATGATTGTATCTTTGTCACTCTGCGAGTGCGCTTCTGGACATGCACTGACAAGTAGGCTACAGTGCACAGATATTTCCTAGCCAGCCGGCATTATGTTTGGAAACAGCTTTTCGTTTTGTCGCCAAAAGTCCAGAATGTCTCCTTCATTTGGCAGTATGGCTTTATGCTTTACATAGCGGTCGATCTCGTCTTGCACCGTTTCCACAGAATCCACACTGCCAGCATCTTCTTCATAGGCGTGCATACATAGACGTCAAGGGGGGTTTGAGCCCCTCTCTGGACCAACATGTGGCCCTCTCTGGACCAACATGCCCTTTTTAAAAGAGCAAAAAGATGCTGAAATGCTGTTTTCTATGCGTTTTTAACCCCCCAAAACTCAATTTTCCCGGCTTTGCCGGGCGGCTAGAGTGCCCTCCTGGTTACATTTCAGCACCTGCCCTTGAAACTCTTTGTGCACGCCAGTGATCTTCTTTGTCAGCCCACTGGTTGAACAGCGAGAGCGAGCCTGATGCTGCTGCTGCTGGACATAGTCGCCCCTTGTAGGCCTAATTACGGTCTAAAAAAAAACTACAGTATTTGATTCATTTTGATAGCATGCGCCGCATTGCATGCGAAGGATTTCTAGACTATTATGGTAACTTATGATTTCAACAAGCGTTTCATATTCGCTTTTAAAGGGTCGGGTCTGTCGGACGGTCAAAAATAATCCGACTTCGGTCGGGCTCGGCGAAGCAATTTGGGGAAAATCTCGGAACAGTTTGGAACCGGAAAACCATGCCACGGATCGACTCGGATCCAATTTATTTATTTGAAAATATTTTCGGAACAGTTCGGAATCGGTGACATTGCACGGATTTATTTCGGATTTCGGATGGCATTTTTGAGACCCGTGAAGACCTCTACTCCATATGCGCCACTGTAGCGGTAGCCTGGTCTAGCCCTCAATGATTTTGGCCTTGGGGGGGCGGGGTGCCGTGGCATCCACACGGCAGATGAGCTGCGCTCTGATTTGATCTCACTAACGTGTCGTCATCCCCGGCCCCTCCCACGCCCGTCCACTGCTGTTCTACGTCACATCATTTAGAGCGACTCCCACCCCGGAAGGTTGACGTCCCGCTCAAGGCCACTGTGTGTAACAGATTAGTCCAGGCTTTCCGTTTTCGCGCAACGCGAACGAAAATGAAAGACTGGGTGTCGAGGCTACTGTAGCGGGAGAGAGAGAGCCAAGGAGGAGCTTGTCGTGCAGCGGCGTTGTGGTAACTACAACGCCACTCTTGGGCTCACCCGATTGACAACTTTATCGGCACCCGGTGTATAAAACAAGCTCATTTTTATGAGTAAATATGACGTGAAATTTCGGAATCTGTGCTTTTTTCCCCACCTGTGACGACTTCACTTTTACTTTCAAAAGTTGCATTTCCGAGGCGGACAGCTTTCCGAGCCAGATTCAGAAATGAATATGGATGTTCAACTCTGCCCCCGTCCCCCATAACCCACGGCCACATTTCATGTACTTTTTCGAGAATCAATTTAGCTAAAAATCAAAATTCGGACCCGGGTTTCAGACGTGCATGACGTCGACGGGCTACAATCTTAGAGGTGGCTAGGGTTGACCAAAACAAAGAACCAAGGATAGGGAACAAATGGATTAAACTACCGTATTTTACGCACTATACGGCGCACCTGAAAGCCTTTAATTTTCTCAAAAACCGACAGTGGGCCTTATAATCCGGTGCGCCTTCTAGTGCGGAAATGCGGTACATGAAATGGCATTTTCAGGTCGGGCCACCATTTTTATCCAATGAGGAGAGATTATAGAAGATTAGCAAGTAAAATTGGAACTTGATCTGATGCCTTTTAGATTTGGTGTAGTGGCAGAAATTGCGCTCACATTCTTAGAAGTCCTATTATAGATTTAGTGCTCTGCACTTTATGAAATTGTATAGTGTTCCCAAGATTTCTTAAGGATAAGCGAACAAACAACAGATGTTTTGGCAAGGAAAATGATCTCACAGGATGAGCAGAGGCCTAATATAGAGTCCTGGGAGACCACAGTCAACACAACACATAGGCCCTCATTTATCAAAGGAGCGCAAATTCGTCCCCTAATTCCACCGTGGGTTTTGGAGTGCACACAAGTCCACACGGCATATATCAAGCGATCGCACACTGCTGATTCCTTCCCAATTTCCTTCCTACAATGATAAATGTGACGGCAGAAATCAACCTGACACGCCCTTAGAAACAGGCCGCTCCTCCGTTTCTTTGCGACATGAACAACTGCAATACGACCAGCAACCATAGTGATGAGGGAAAATAAAAATAAAAACTTTCCACCGAGCCAGCCGGGATTAGGCATGTCATCTCGCATGCCTTTCCAAACCTATATAGTTTTTCATTTGAATCATTTATTAGGTTTTATAGCTATTAGGAGAGAATAGATAACTTTAGATGCCTTTCTGCAGTTCAGACAATGCTGCTCCGCTTTTTTAGGACAGAAAAACCCATGCACTGACCTGGTGCATGGGTCTCATGTAGATGATGCGGTTCCTCTCTGGGGGCATGCGCAGGATCTGATCCAGGACCTGCTCCATGTCCAGCTTCTTGCACTGGGCGTAGTCGAAGCGGTTCACGATGGGAGCGTTCTCCACACGCAGCTGTTTGAGGACGCGACACCGAGTGGCTTCAGAGAGAGACAGAGAGAGAGAGAAGGGTTGTTACTCAGGATAGAGGGAACAGGCATTTATTTAGCAAATTCTCTTATTCCAGAGAGACTTACACATCTAGTCATCTAGGGCAGTGGTTTTCAACCTTTTTGATACCAGGGCCCACCATTTATTCAGCATTTGAGCCACGGACCACCATTTGAGGACATTTTAGCCCCACAGACCCCAAAACCAAAGATTTCTTTTGCTTTTGTCCATCTTCTAGTTGTGTAGACTTGGGCTAATTCAGATGATGAATATTTTAACTCTTGAGAGTGTAAAAATGAAACCAAATGGGACCCGCAAGGGTCCATTTGGTTTCATATTTACGTTCTCAAGAGTTACATCTGGTTAACCAACTTAGCTGGGGACCACCTGGAACCCTCTCAGGGACCACTGGTGGTCCCCGGACCACCTGTTGAAAACCCCTGATCTAGGGTCATAGATAAATCAAGAAAATATACAGAATGTAATAGTAGTCAACAGCAGAATCCCACCCAGGTGAAGTGAGTGGCGCTCTCATCGCACACCATCTCTGGACAAGATTTATTTATACACCTCATTTTAAAAATGGCCATGAATGCCCATATGAATCATTTAATTTTTTATACCAAACAGGTTTGTTCCAATTTGGAAAGAGACAACATAGTGCGAAGGGAGTATGAACTGAACTATGCACAGAGAGGTCCGATAAGGTGAAATTGAGCATTATGGAAAACCACTTAAATCTTAGCATAGCTATTCTGGGCTGAACATCTGGCAAGCATGTTAAGTATCTGCAGAACGTAAAACAGTGTTTCTGATCAACTATACTTTTTTTTAGCTTTAAAATTAAACTAAAAGCATGTACACACACAGACACACACCATGAACAAACATCATCTTGGGGCAGTCCTTCAGCACCAGGTCGGTGATTCCACAGTTGGTCAGGGTGATCCCCACGAGGTTCTTGCTCTTCAGAGATAAAACCTGCAGAAAACAATGTAAAGCAGGGGTTTTCAACCTTTTTGATCCCAGGGCCCACCATTTATCCAGCATGTAAGCCACAGACCACAATTTGAGGACATTTTAGCCGCACAGACCCCAAAAACTAAAGATTTATTTTGCTTCTGTCCATGACCATTATCTTCTACACTGTAGTTGAGTAGACTTGGACTAATTCACATGAGGGGTATTCTAACTCTTGAGAACGTAAAAATGAAACCAAATGGACCCGCCAGGGTCCATTTGGTTTCATTTTTACGTTCTCAAGAGTTACATCTGGTTAAGCAATTTAGCTGGGGACCACCTGCTGAAAACCCCTGATGTAAAGCTTTCGTTACTAAGTAGAACAGCAGTGGAATATCCCGGTATGGCTGTATGCAGTGTATTTTAAATCTGATAAAAACCTGCTACGAGGATAAAACCAAGACCTGTTTGCACAGGGGTTTGTCATCTTCCCTTCTGGATAAGAACTTGTAGTGTTTAAATGCCATTTTTGGCGGGAACGTGTTTTTTGTGTGTTTTAAGTGTTCTTGGCCTTATTAGCATTACTTAGCATCATTACCATTAATTAGCTTTATTAGCATTATTAACAATACTCAGCATTAGCATTACTTAGCATTGTTAACATTATTAACAGTATTTAGCATTATTAGCATTAGCCTAGTGACCATTATTAGCATTATTAACAATACCTAGAATTACTTGTTTAGGATTAGGCTACTTAGCATAATTAGCATTACTTACTTAGCATTATTAGCATTATCAACAACAATGAGCATTTGCATCACTGGCTATTGAAAAATGTCAGATCTAGAGGCTCAAAGCTCGCAAAAATGGTGAAAATGTGGCACAAATCTTTTGAATCATTCTTCAGTTCAGAATGGGGTTCAATCAGGGATGCGCAATCATTTTTCCCAAGGGGCCAAATGAGATACATAAAATATTGTGGAGGGCCAAGACTAAAGGCTGAACTAAAGTCTGCGTAATATTAATTTAATTTCAAGATAAAAGTATGAGTAAGACCAACCATTTTGACACCAGGGCCCTCTATTTATTCAGTATTTGAGGCACGGACCACCATTTGATGATATTTTAGCCCCACAGATCCAAAGATTTCTTTTGTTTTTGTCCACAATTCCAGGCTGGATTTGGGAAACAAAACAGGATAACAAAAATGACCATTCTCTTACACTCTCTGATTGAATGTGTAGACTTTGGTCTAATTCAGATGATGAATATTTTAACTCTTGAGAGTGTAAAAATGAAACCAAATGGACCCGCAAGGGTCCATTTGGTTTCATTTATACGCTCTCAAAGAGTTACATCTGGTTAACCAACTTTCCATATTTAACTTGGAACTCTCTCAAGGACCACTGGTGGTCCTTGAGGTATGGGTTAAATGGTAGAAGGTATTTGTACCTGTACATGGTCGTCTTCGGTGACAGGATCTGACGTGCTGGTCGATTTGTCTGCAGTTCGCTTCTTTCTTTTTGTTACCTGAGGCTGCGTTCTTGACAGGTCTAAACAGAAACGTAAACAACAGCGCACGTTAGAGTAGCATATCGTTTGTTAATGAATGATGGCAGTGCACTCAATATAGTATATCTATCGCAATATATGGATCGAACACCTGGACGATTAGATAGATAGACAGACAGACAGACAGACAGACACACAGACAGACAGACAGATCCATCCACCACTAACGAACAATGCCCGTTTCGTCTTTTGAAATCCATTTCAGTTCATCCCCATGCATGGACGACAGTGGTTTTCAACCAGTGGTTCGGGGACCACCAGTGGTCTTTGAGAGGGTTCCAGGTGGTCCCCAGGCTAAATGATGGAAAGCTGGTTACCCAGATGTAGCTCCTTGAGAGCCTAAAAATGAAACCAAATGGATCCTTGCAGGTCCATTTGGTTACATGTTTACACTCTCAAGAGTTATATTAGTGAATTAGCCCCAGGTCTACACAACTAGAGAATGTAGAAGATTAATGGTCATTTTGATCTGTATGTTTGTCCGTTTTCTTTCCCAAATCCAGCCTGGTATTGTGGCCAAAAGCAAAAGAAATCTTTAGTTTTGGGGGCTGTGGGGCTAAAATCGTGGTCCGTGGCTTAAATGTTGATAAATAGTGGACCCTGGGCTCAAAGGTTGAAAACCACTGATGTACAGTATAAAGACAATTGCAGTTTCATTAGATATATGTTGGAAATGGTCTATCACTGTGGCTCCAAAGTGATTTGGTGGTGTGTGTGTGTGTGTGTGTGTGTGTGTGTGTGGGGGGGGGGGGGGTGCTAAAGGGGTTCAAGCAGTATTAAAATCTGTGGAGTTGTGGTTAGTGTCTGTATTGAGACTGATGTTGGAACATATGCTGATTGGAACTATATCCCTAAACACTAGTGCCCCCTAGTGACTGTTTTGCATCATTTGGACCCCAAATGATGCAGAACACCCTATCTTGAGCCTGGCCCCAGGCTCAAGATAGGGTGTTCTGCTACAGTGTATTGCACAACCCCCACAATCACTTGACACACATTTTACTTCACCCCATTAGACATTCAGTCATGATATTTTATTTTTTTGCTTTAATCCAAGCATGAGTGTTATGTGATTGCGTGAAAGCAGGCTTCCCCCACAGCACAACTATGAACACACTAGGTAAAAATGTTTGCGTTTTTTAATATTATTGTTTGTGCTGTTCTAGATACCGCCAACCAGGAGAATAATTCACAGACTGTTTTCGAATAATCTTTGCTGTCATGGCAAATCAGAGATAATTTGGGCTTTATGGAAAACACGTCTATTCAAAATAGATGTATTTTCTATTTTCTTTCTACAGAAGACATGCTGGCTTCTCTGGAAAAGACTAAAATAAGTTTTGGCAACTGAGAAGATTAATTCATGGGCATAACAGCTAGCTGAATTTCCTAATACTCCCTAATAGCCAAGTCCTAATATTTCAAAGTAATCATTTCAACCACGAAAGCCTTCATTTAAAGCAGTGGTTTTCAAATCGTTTTTCGCTTTCGCTTTTGTCCACAATACCAGCCCGGATTTGGGAAACAAAACAAAACTGTTTTGAAAATGGCCTCTACATTCTCTAGTTGTGTAGACTTGGGCTAATTCATTTGATGAATATTTTAACTCTTGAGCGTGTAAAAGAGTTGCATCTGGTTAACCAACTTTCCATCATTTAGCTTGGGGACCACCTGGGAGCCTCTCAAGAACCACTGGTGGTCCCTGGACCACTGGTTGAAAACCCCTGATTTAAAGTAAATGCATTCATTTGGCAAATCCCTTGGCATGTCTGCTCGTAGTTATAACAACAATTGGTTGGCCGTTTGCTTGTTTCCGTGTTGTCGAAATGTCGACAGAAGATCAAACAACGCTGCTCACTCAAGACAAGACTACATAGGAATGCAAATGTTTTACTGCAAACCCTCCAATGTTTAGTTAGTTTAATCTGCCTAGAGATTTTGACATTCAATGTTCCTTTTCCACAAATGGATGCTGAAAATATATTTTACGGTACATGAACATAATTTTGTCTGTATGCACTGTTATTTCACATCCAGGGGTTGACACTAAGGTCTCCGGGGCACTTGCCCATCGGGCAAGTGCAAGTCAGGTTCTACTTGCCCTCAGGTCATGGTCACTTGCCCCCCAAAAATATATTGTAAATTTTTCATGAAACCAAATGGACCCTCGCGGGACCCTCGCGGATGGACCCGCGAGGGTCCAAATGGACCCTCGCGGGTCCATTTGGTTTCATTTTTACACTCTCAAGAGTTAAAATATTCATCATCTGAACTAGCCCACACCTACACAACTAGAGATCTAGGTTTGCATGTTATGTTTCTGAAATCCAGCCTGGAATTGTAGATAAAAAAGAAGAAATCTCTGGGGTTTGGGTCTGTGGGGCTAAAATGCCATCACATGGTGGTCTGTAGCTCAAATGTTGAATAAATAGTGGGGCCCTGGTATGAAAAAGGTTGAAAACCACTGATCTACAGTGTCAGGTCAAATTGGATCAACGATCCTACCTGCGGGTGCATCTTACCTGTCTCAGGAACCAAGGGGACGGAGGACATCTTGCTGCAGGACCGAGTCCACGGTCGCCTGGGAATAAAACCGTCCATGTTGTCGCCGCCGCAGCCCGACTGCTGCGGAGCCGAACCCTGCGGCGACGTTGTCGTGCGTGCCTGTCCGGCCGAAGCCTTTCCTCCCCTGCTGGCCGCGCTGGTCCCCCTGGAACCCCCCTCCGCCGCCGACGACATTGCAGCCTGGCCTCCGACTCTAGACGAAGAAGAAGAAGAAGAAGAAGAAGAAGTGTCCCCCGTTCCCGTTCCCGCCCCTGCGGTCCTGCCTGCGGCAGAGGAGGAGGCGGGGCCTTCGGTGGGCTCGCCTCCAGTGGCCGCCGCTCTGTGGGCGAACCTCGCCACAACCCTCCGCCTGAACCGCACGTCCTCCTCGGCGGCGGCGGGGGCGGCAGCGGCGTTTCCCCCCTGCCGCCCGCCAGGCTCCCCCCCGGCTCGGGCGGGGACAGGGGCAGGGACAGCCGCTGGTCTGTACCCACTGCCGGCACCGGCACCCTGCCTGGCCGTCCTGGGGGCGGCGGCTGCTGCTGCTGCTGACCCCACCGCCGCGGCCGCCGCCGCTGGGCCTTTGTTACCGTTCTCCGTGGCGGCCTTCATGTCGGCTTTGATCTGTTCACTGGTCACTTGACAGCTCTTTTCGCAGCTGCTCTCGGCAGCGCCGGCGCCTCCTCGAGGCTCCGTCGACGACGACGATGACGTCGGTCCTGCCGCAGCAGCAGCAGCAGCGGCGGCTGCGGCCGGCGTCGTCGTTGGGGTTGTCTCTGCGGGGCCGCCGCGCCGTCGCAGAGGCGTTTTCCCTTTCCCTGAAAATACACAACAGCGGGAGGAGAAGTGAACATGGTTGATATACTCCGCTGTATATGCTGAACGAAGGAGGTTTTCACTCAAAAGCTCATGATATATGGCCGTATTCATTCTTTCCTATCCATGGATCAGTTGTCCTGGTCCTTTTGCAGAAAAACAGCCCCAAAGTATGATGCTTCCACACCCATGCTTCACAGTAGGTATGGTGTTCCGTGGATGCAACTCAGCATCCTTTCTCTTCCAAACACCAGAGGTTTTTGGTATACAGTATACAACAGTGTGTGGAGGCCTTGTGAAGACTTCGAGAAAACGTTTGACCTCTGTCATTGCCAACAAAGGGTATATAATAAAGTGTTAAGATGAACTTTTGTTATTGACAAAATACTTACTTTCCACCCTAATTTGCAAATAAATTCTTTAAAAATCAGACATTGTGATCTTCTGGATTTTTTTTTGTCTCTCATAGTTGAGGTATACCTATGATGAAAATGGCAGGCCTCTCTCATCTTTTTGAGTGGGAGAACTTGCACAATTGGTGGTTGACCAAATACTTATTTGCCCCACTGTATCTAATGACTGTTGTCTATTTCCCTTTTGTACAATGTACGTTTTGTGAGGCTAAAGTCTCAAACAGACTCCAGGGTGAAGTGACTTGCAGTGAAAGGGCTTCACCGTGTGTGTATGCATGAGCCAGGGTGAAGCACAGAGTAATAATAATTATAGCCATTTAGGGCTGCACTTCCACTTTTCGAGCGAGGATGAGGGTTAGAGAAGGGTTTAGGCATGTTTGGAGCAAAAGCCCCGACCCTCAACCCGCTTTAGGATTATGGTTATGGTTGGAGGGGTGTAGGGTTTTGTGTCTCATAAATTCGGAACAATGGGAGGTCACAACAATGGCAGTTCGGAAATTGTGGAATGGCACTGGGCCAGCGCATGTTATTGACGTAGAGTGTCGTTGCGGCCGTCATTTTATCCAGTGCAAAAAAAAACTTGTCCGGTGCGAAACGTCAGATGGAACTACACACACCACTGTGAAAACTCTTCACCTACAATCTCACTTCACCCTGGAGTATGTTTGAGCCTTTAAAGCGGGGGTTTTCAACAGGTGGTCCGGGGACCACCAGTGGTCCTTGAGAGGGTTCCAGGTGGTCCCCAGCTAAGTTGTTTAACCAGATGTAGCTCTTGAGAACGTAAAAATGGACCCTGGCGGGTCCATTTGGTTTCATTTTTACACTCTCAAGAGTTAAAGTATTCATCATGTGAATCTACACAACTAGAAGATTAATGGTCATGGACAGAATCAAAGTAAATCTTTAGTTTGGGGGGGGTCTGTGGGGCTAAAATATCCTCAAATGGTGGTACGTGGCTCAAATGCTGAATAAATAGTGGGCCCTGTAATGAAAAACGTTGAAAACCACTGCTATATATTACAGAGCAGACGGCAAAACAAGAGCAGAGCATTATGGGATTTGTAGTATTAGCGGTGAATGCAGTGTTACAGCGGCGCCACGGCTGTATAATACAGGTGGGCTGCTCTAATGTTAATTTGATGTTGCCTCAAGGGCCAAATGAAATTACACAGCGGGCCAAATTTGGCCCGCGGGCCAAAGTTTGACACCTATGCTTTAAAGGCTCACAGCCGTGTGTGTTTTGTGTGTATCGGTGTGTGCGCGTGTGTGTGTGTGCGTGTGTGCGTGCGCCTCCGACTCACGGCTGTGTGCGCTGGGCTGCGTGTCCTGCTGCTGCTGCTGATGGAGACAGGGACCAGCCGTGGGACCGGGCCTGGCATCCTGCTGTCCCGCCGCCGCCGCTCCCGCTCCCGTCTCCTCCTCGCTGTCAGAGTCCCAGACCACGGGACAGGGAGGCTTGGTGGCCGGCGCCGCGCCCGCCGCGCTCTGGCGCTTGAACCCGCTGGGACCTGGAGACACACAGAGAGAGACAGAGACGTTCAGTCACTGTGATTTGTCAGTGTGTGTGCCACAGTCATATTTTAGACCAGGGGTTTTCAACCTTTTTGACTCCAGGGACTAACCATTTTTTCAGCATTTGAGCCACGGACCACCGTTTCGTTAGCCTGGTACCACACTGATTTGTCGTTGGCAACATAAACGTCCAATATATGAACGTTAAAGTTTCCACCTCTAAAAACTAGAATCTAGTGTCTGAAACTAGAATCTAGTGTCTGAAACTAGAACCTAGTGTCTCCAGTGCCCGAATCTAGTGTTCTAGTGTCAAAACTAGAATCAGCTATCAGGTTCTAGTACCGGTATATAACTCTACGAGTCCAATATTTTGGCCAGAAATAAGAGGAGGTATGGTTGCCCACCTGCTCGCTCCTCGTCAGGAGCCGGCGGGGGCAGCTGAGGGGACTGACTGGGCCCAGCCTGCCCCGCCGCCGCCACCGCCACCTCCTCCATCGCCTCCTGTTTCACCTCCTCCTCCTCCATCTGAGGAGGCTCCACCTCCATGTTCTCCTCCAACATCACCTCCTCCTCCTCCTCCACCTCCTCCTCGTCCTCCACTCCGTTCAGCTCTACTGCCTCTGGGGAAGGAAAACAAGACTCTCATCAAACACAATACTGGAAGTGCCCCGGAACCATTAGCAGTGGCACCCATTAACCTACTGCGTCCTGTCTAGATTAGTGTGCCCTGTGATCGTTTCAGTCCGGAACGAGTTTCAGACGCACATGACGTCGCCGCTTCGTCATACGACTAGCCAAAACAAAGAACCAACGACGGGGAACAAAGCAAGGTCGTATACTTCCTACAGTGACTAACGATAGTGCCGCTATGGGCCGTCAAAAACAAGCACTTTGATTATTATTGTATAGCTTTTGATTTAGATCAGGAGCTATTAGCGCACAAAGACGGTTCTAACCATCAGTTAGAATGGGACCGGACGACTTTGGATGACCGACCTGCCGATTTAGACGCAAGACGCAAACCAGACGTGTACATACAATAGCCTCCGGTCTGGAGTAATTAATCTGCGTCTTTTTGATTACACTCTGTCTCTGATCCATTGCACTAGGGCAGGGGTGGCCAACCCATGGCTCGCGAGCCACATGTGGCTCTTCAGCTGGTTACATGTGGCTCTTAAGGGGCTTCCACATGAAACCGTCAAAAAGGCTCGGCATGGTGCAGTCATTCATTCCCTATACAGTGGTGCCTAACCACTCCACCACGGACTGATTCCTAGTTGGTAGGTAGGTGTAGGTGTATGTTTTTTGACTTGTCATATACTTTTTTGGATTGTAAACCCTGTTTCTAAATACATCTCTATATGTTTTAATAGTGTGTCTTTGCTTTGCGCAATTGCACACAAATACACATGTCTTATGGCAGGAGAGGGGAAATCTATTTGCGACCATGGCGGCCATCGCAACGGTTTTATAACCGCTGTGACCGTTTGATGTGGCTCTTTGCAGTAACACAGTGAAAAACGTGGCTCTTAGTCTACGACTGGTTGGCCACCCCTGCACTAGGGCTTCACGATAATGCCTAAAAATAAAAACTCGTTTTTTTCTCTCCTCAATTTCGATTTTTGATTTCAATTTTGGGGGGTAAAACTATAAAAAAGACAATTATTAAGTGACCAAGCAGTGACTTGGTCACTTAATTGATATTGCTGCTTTTCTCCTTCTTCTTCTTCCGCCAAAAATAGCTGTTCTGGCTGAACCGTGCAGTCGGTTTTCGCGAAAATTGGTAATCTGGTAGAGGGTGATGCCAAACGGTGATGATGCGAAGCCTGTGACCACTGGTCAAATGGTGGCGCTACAGCACTCAACTGAAATTGCAAACTTTAAACACTTATAACTCATGAACTGCTTGACTCTCAGAAATGTAACTTATATTCCCTTATGCGTCTGCTTATGCCGAACAACTTTTGTATTCTGACTTTTGACCTCTTGACCTTTAGATGAACCGCCATCTTGAATTATATGTAAAACAGTTAAAATGTCTCTTCTCCTACAATCTTTGATCAAAATGCATAACAACGACCTACACATGAACTTTGAAGCCATACAAATATGAAAATAGGTGTGAATTTTGTTTTAAGTGAAAAAAATGTGTTTTTACGAGCCAATGAAAATTGCTTGTTTGTGAAAATGATTCTAATGCCCCTAATCTACACATGCAGCGTAATCTGCTTCTGATATTTTACAGTTTTGTAGAGGGGGATGCCAAATAGCAGCAAAACCAGTCTTACTCCAATTGCTCAAATGGGGGCGCTATAACAATTCTTTGAAACTGAAACATTTGAACAACCATAACTCGGGCCTCGTTTGGCCAAAAATCATGGGACTTGTTTCTACATGTTCCTTGATTCATGTGGAACACATCTGTAACTTTGACCGGTAAGCTCCACCCCCAGAGTGTCTGCCATTTTAAGCAGTTTGAAAAATGCTCATGCCTGATTCTCTGCCTGGATTTTTGATCAATTTGCATGACACCTGCTACATGAGAACTTTGGCCCCATCCGGACAAAAGTTCCGAAGCAAATTTGTTTTCATCAAAAAATGACGTTTTTATAAGCCAATGAAAATTGCTGCTTTGTGAGGAGTCTTCTTATGAATCACATTAATTGTTAACATTGATGTGGAGGCTCTTGTTTTGAAGCATTTTTATCATAGATAATCATTGATTAAGGGTAGTTGTTTGTTTAAAGGATACACTTCATAAAAACATACTGCCGTAAACCAGTATACTTTTATATTGTAAGTAGAGTTTCACATCAGAATGTGGCAGATTGTCACACCCACATGTCCTATTGCTTCAGTTTTCTTTATAAACTGATTTGTCTTGTGTTTTGTTTATCCACTGCTGCATGCTGTTGCATGATCTAAAATCCAATTTTAATGCAACGCACCAGAGCCATTTAGAGACGGAGTTGCGCCAATGATGGGGTACACAGTTACATTGGGTTAGTCACGTGATCAGTGGTCACAGTGAGCCTAACGGTGACAAATCATAGTCTAGTGTCTGAAACACATTGTTTGAAGTGAGTAAGATGAGATGTAAAATGACAGCCGGTTTGAATTATTTTACAGTAACAATTAAAGTCTCTGCAATGTGTATGATTTGCTATTACTTAAAAAGACCTAACATAAAAGGATTCAAGCTGGGCTTTTACTTTGAGTCCAATGCATTTCTGCCTACTTCTCAATAGCACTGAGTTACACTCGCATATCATGAAAGTGACATTCACGGAAATGTCACTTTGTGATTGAGATGATAAAACTCAATGTTATGGTAATGGCACCAACTCAGTGGCCTTGTGGTTAGTGTCTGCCCTGAGACTGGGAGACTGGGGTTCGATTCCCGGCCAGGTCATACCTCGACATTCTAGATTTCCAGTAGTAACCTACCCAACGAAAGCGTTGCATTGTACAAGCCTTGATCATTTCATGTAACAGTGTAGTGGTTAAAACATTGTGCCAGATTATGTTAGATTAACTTCTTGAACAAAGTGGCCATTAAACAACTGTTGTTAACTAGTGTCCAATCACATTTATTTCACAATTTCTTCTAGTTGTACTTGAATTGTACTGTAATTCTCCAAGCTTTTATCAGTTTTGTTGTAGGAGGCCATGTTGACATGTAGGCTACTGTAGGAATTTTACATTTCATTTATTCATTCACTATTGTATGGACCCGGGGCAAAAGCACCCCCCTCAGATAATTTCTCAAAAATATGTTCCTTCTTCTGCATATTGTTCTGACTCCTTATTGCTGCTTGCTTGGTCACGTTTTATTGCTGCTTGCAGCTATATTTTATTATTAATTTTTTTTAATCTCCTCGCTCCAAGGGTGCGAGATAGGGTGGTTCTTATTGAACAAAGATGATGTGCAATATGCAAACCTCATTTTTCTTTCTTTTAATGAACTTATTATCCCCTTAGTATAGTCTTGATAATTAATAGGAATTAATCCAAAATCGTAACATAGCCCAATTAATCGGGATTAATCGAATCGTGACGCTCAGAATCGATATGTAATCGCATCGCCAGGTACCTGGCGATTCCCACCACTATGTGTGTGTGTGTAACTTGCCGTCCTGCTGCGGTTGTGGTCTTTGGTTGTGGTTGATGTTGTTGTTGTTGTTGTTGGCGACAGGCGCCGGAGGCACTGGGGGTGGCAGGTTGGCATCGTTGTTGTTGTTGTTCTCGTTATCGTTGTTGGAGTTCTGGTTGCTGACCAGGGCCGAGGACACGCCGATGCCCGTCCCCGCGCTGAGGCCCACCCGGGCACAGCCCTGCGGGAGGATAAACATGCACGTTTCACTGAGGTCGCCTGGGCACAGCATAACATCCGGGTATTGTTGACCAGTGTTGGTCAATATTACTTAGGAAAGTAACTTCTTTACTATACTCGTTACACCTTAGACAAAGTAATATCATTACTTTACTTATTACTGGAATCGAAGAGTAATATATTACATATTACGTTATTACTTTCCCAAGTTCTCAACTCCCACCTTTGAAAAAACAGATGTACAACATAATCTGTTTAGCGAGCTCTTTTTAGAACTGAATCCCATTTATTGGAATAATAATAGTCTCTGTCTCTTTGACTTTTTAAACTTTTTCACAATTGTTTTCAAAGACAGTTGAGGTATTTTATTTAAATATAAAATACAAAATAAAGCAGCAAGCGATTTGTAGTGTACATAACTGTGCGCAGGATGCAGCGTGTGGACTGGATCTACAATCTAGTGCACATCTCTGTTGTTACAGTATCTGTTTATAGCTTGTAAATCTGTTCTATTTTTGCATGCAACAACAAGCTCATTTTAAACAAGTAACTTGGCGTTACTTGGAAAGTAAACGTTACTTATTACCCATTTTTGCAGAGCAATCTCGTTACTTTACTTTTTGGAACAAAAGTAATAATATTACAGTAATATGTAATCTAAAATGTGTTACTGCCCAACACTGTTGTTGACTATACAGTATGTCACAGGTTGTGCACACCCTCTATTGAACCAACACTATAGACCTGCGCAGTGACGTCACCGTCCCTGTTCCAGAGGTGGATTCCAAAATGCACTACAGCAGTGGTTTTCAAGC
This sequence comes from Benthosema pterotum, assembly GCA_039105355.1. Taxonomy (NCBI): domain Eukaryota; kingdom Metazoa; phylum Chordata; class Actinopteri; order Myctophiformes; family Myctophidae; genus Benthosema; species Benthosema pterotum. The sequence continues at coordinate 862,740 of CM076984.1, read as the reverse complement.
ATTTTCATACCAGGACCCACTATTTATTCTGCATTTTAGCCACAGAGGCTAAAATTAGTCTAAGGCCTCTCGGACTAATTTAGGAGAAATAACTGGCAAAATGTTGGTCAAAATAGCAATTTTCTTCTACATTTTCAGGTAGATTCTTGAAAATTAGGTAATTCAGATGTTTGAATATAACTTAACTCTTGAGAGGGTTAGGGTTAGCGCAAATGAAGGGTTTGCGTAAAGCGCAAAAGAAGGGTTAGCGTAAAATGAAACCAGAGTTTAACGCATGTTAATTAGATATTTGATGATATTGTGTGTGTTGTCATGATTTGTCACGACCCAAGTTGGTTTTGTCCACGGCGCAATCATGTTTTTATTAAGCATTTTCGAAAAAGTGTATGAGGAAAAATGAATGAGGATTCCATTTCTGAAACCGGGACGGTGACATCACTGCGCAGGTCTACAGTAATATAATTACAATACGAATAAAGAGCTCCGCAGTGCCGTCAAGAGCGCCTGCTTCCGAAGCGAATTCCCCCTGTTCATTTTCCTCATATGCTTTTCAAAAAAAGAAGTATTTGTATGAAGTAAACAAGGATGTGGGAAGAAGACAGAGGGTGTGATGTGATGGTACCTTGGGCGGTTCTCTGAACATCTGGTCCAGACAGATGAACTCCAGGCTGGGCAGTGCCTCTACGAACTGGGAGAAAGACTCCAGTTTGATGGCATGACAACGAACCAGAGTCAGGTCCACCAGGCGCGACCACCGCGACTGATCTGGAGAACGACAACAACAACACAGCACAATGCTCATTTTCCTGCTTGTAAATAAACTGGCTTCAGCTCGTCGCTAGTTTCCGACGCTAGATTCTAGCTCCTCATGCTAGATTCTAGTCCCCCACGGTAGATTCCTCTAGTTCCTCTCAGTAGATTGTAGTTCATGACACTAAATTCTAGTTTGTGATACTAAATTCTAGTCCCTGGCGCGAGGTTCTACTGTAGTTTTTCTGGAAAAATCTCTTTCTGTGTCAGTGATGCTTAACATATTTCATAGGAAGGACCCCCAGAAATATATATTATTTAGCTGCGGAACCTCAACTAAAACATGTTGTATCTAGGGATCCCCCAGAAGCAAAGATTTGAGTTGAAAATGTTTGCTTCCGAAATAATGAACTCAAAGATTCGCACCACATTTTCACAATGTTTCAAAAATAGCAGAACTACAAGCTCATATCGCGCCACTTGGTGGCGCGATATGAGCTTGTAGATCTGCTATTTTTCAACAGCTAAAACACCAAAACGCGTTCAGTACACAAAGGGTTAAAAATATATATTTATATATACTACCCTAATTTTCCCCCCCTGTGATTCAGAGTCTGGTGACGCTAAAGGGTTAGCCCCATTAGTTGGTATGAACCAATCACCGAAGACTCTGGCTTTGGCAATGCCCATCCCACAAACTGCAGTCGTTGAGGGGCCTTTCAGACTGATTATAGAAGTGAAATGGAATGATAATTCAGACTGAGTGTCCAGCATACACAACACATCACGAACATCACAAAACACACACACAAACCAATCTACCAGTTTACAAACACATTAGAAAAGAGAGCCAGCGAAATCCAAAAGCGACCTCGCCCGCGGGCGCCCGGTTTCAAAAGCGGGCGCCCGCTTTCACAAAAACGGGCGCCCGGTTTCACAAAAACGGGCGCCCGTTTCACAAAAACGGGCGCCCGTTTTCAAAAGCGGGCGCCCGTTTTCAAAAGCGGGCGCCCGTTTTCACAAACTAGGCTATGCCTAAACCTAACTCTAACCCTAAACTTAACCTCAGTAAACCTATGCCTAAACCTAACCTAACCCTAACCATAACCTTTTGAAAAGGGCGCCCGTTTGTGAAAACGGGCGCCCGCTTTTGAAAACGGGCGCCCGTTTTCAAAAGCGGGCGCCCGGTTTCACAAAAACGGGCGCCCGTTTTTGTGTGAAAGCGGGCGCCCGCTTTTGAAACCGGGCGCCCGCGGGCGAGGTCGCTTTTGGATTTCGCCCCTGCTGTTAGAAAAGCTCGTGTCCCAGTGTTGCGAGTGGCTTGTGAGCTTGAAGACGGTCTGCTTTTGGCTTTTTGTTGTAAGAAAAGTGGTTCATCAGGCTCAGGGCATTAATCAGACTAACCATTTAAAGGGGGAATGACATTAAATTTGGCTTTTTATTTGTATACAGAATCTTGAGCCATTATTTGCGTGTTAAATGTTTGATGACAATACTGAAGAAAAGAAAGAGCGTCGACAAGCATATTTGCATCCCGCGTTCGTTCTCTCTACCTGTGATCCAGTGATGGGGGTTGTGCAGATGTGGGCAGTTGTAGATGAGCAGGTATTTGATGTTGGTGAACACCTCGTTGACCGCCTTCATGCCGATGTCTGTGATGATGCCCGGATTCTCGATGACGTCTGCCAGGCCATACCGGACCAGCTCAGAGTGGCTCATCTTACCTACACACACACACACACACACACACACACACACAAAAAAAATGGGAGATGTAACATCTCCCATTTGGGGGAGGCAAGAGAACATGTTGGAGGGGCAAGAGAAAATGGTATGGGGGCGGCTTCATCTGAAACCGCCCCCATACCATTTTCGGTTACAGGACTTTTATTAGGCAAGTAAAGCATCAATAATAATCAGTTGGTGTTGAAGTTGCAACAGACACGCAGCATGCATAAAGCTAAAGGTCTGACTCAGAGAGTTTTCTGTTTTCAATGATGAAATGCTGTCGGTTTAGTGGTGACACAGCTGTAGTTAGTTAGGAGTAGTGTTTTAAATCCTTTTAAATATAAGCACTTTAATTTGAAATATCGTGGGTTGTTTTGCATGGCATCGTGTTTGGGGGGACAGACCCCCCCCCCCCCCCCCCATGTGCACGTTGAGATGGCAACGTGCACATGTCCGTGCGGTTTGAAGCTGCCCAAATGCAACAGCTGCTGCATCAGTTAATTTACTTAATGTCTCCTTACTTACTGGTTGTCCTATGAAACAGCAGAAGTGATTGCCTGCTGTGGGACACACCTTGTGTCCATTGTTTAGGTAGAGACCAACACGGATTGGATAAAAGCTAAAAACGCCCAAACCACACCTATGCACAGTTTAACGGGTCTCGGATGTATGTTTAGGGGAATTAGGATGGTTACCAAAATAACCACTTCCCCAATGCTAGATGAGCCAATTGCGTGGAGTCGGGCTCCAGGTATCATTGCTTCAACCATTCTGTATGTGAGCATGCAGCACAAGTCAGTATGTTCTTTCAGAACAAACGTTTTGTGTAGAATCTACAATGTCAGGAGGAGGAAGTGGGTTAAATGAGCATCCTGACACAACACAGTTGAGATCCTATGGAAAAAGTTAACTTTACTCGATTTGAAACGGTTACACGGTATGACTTTATATGGTAGGTCATTGCTTCCCATTCCGGCTGGAATCATGTCAATCTTTCTCACTACTCTCACCGATTGATTCCCACTTGCCCTGGCTTAACAAAGTGAGTAAATGCCACAGATGCCCAAAATAAATGAGGTGAATGAATAGAACTAACATTGCAGGAGGAACTCGTCCACGTATCCCAGGTGCAAAGTCTCAAACTGAGGGAACTCAAGTTCGGCCATCTTGAGGGCTGAAAAGACGCCATCTTTGGTCAGAGAAGGTTGGATGCGTACTTCATGGAGCCTTACAGCACAAAGACACAAACAGGTGACTCACTCACTGACATAAGAGCAATATCATATGACCTCGAGTGCATAAGTGTACATAAGTCATAATTTAGAGTTTAACGTAACGTTGTTAAGGGGTTATAAAGCACTATTATTACGATAGTAATCATTGCTATAGACTTTGCTCCACACAAACGTCATCCAATCCGGAAAGAGAGAGAGAAACCATTTATCAGATTCAATGTTATTCTCTTCAATACTTTTTTCCCCACAAGATTATAGACATACATTACATAGATAAATACAAATACAGAACAAAGGGACAAAGAGGAAAACAAAACAAGCCAGCAAACAATTGTATAAAAAGTAGAAATCATGTAGACCCCCGTCGTACATTTTCACTTAATTTATACACTTCCCATTCCGTTCTTCCTTTAAAAATCTTGCTATTGGAGATCAGTCTCTAACAAAGTCCGCCTCTACATACCATAATTTTATGTCGGGAGGATCTTCATCTAACCTTGCAATATTGTGAGTCATGCAGTATAATAAATAAATTCGTAGGATGCATCTATATCCTTCATAGTCTAAATCTAGGCCTACTACCAAGTTCATTGGGTTTAAGTGTATCCCGATCTCAAACACTTTTGATATCTCCATTTGAACACTAATACCAAAATGTTTAAATTTTATCACATGACCACATCATATGGCTACAGTATATGTGCCAGAACTACTTAAGCAATGCCCAGAGCCAGTTGAATTCAAGAGTCAATGTTGTAGTTCAACTTGCAAATGTGAGCGCTCATTTCTTTGTGTCCTCACTTCCAATTTCACTTATTTATCCTTTGAATTCTCTTTCCTGATGAAATTCCTACCCTGCCTGAACTAAAAAAAATGCAGACTTGTGTTAAAAATACCTCTAGCAATCAGAATACCAAGTTTTTTTTTTTTTTTTTTAACAAAGAAATAACAGCGACTGTGATTCCTACCTGCGTGCAGCAGTAATGATGAGGTAGCCCAGGTCCACTTCTAAAGCATTCTTGCAAGCTCCAAACACGATCGTGTGAAGGTTACGGAAGCCCCCTGAAAACACACACACACACACACACACACACACACACTAAAATGTGTGGGTCGATGTTCATAAAATCTGGCGCTTATTTAAACCATTCTGTACTGTACTTCTATTGAAAAATAGCAGGGGTTCACGGCTCATAGCGCACCACAGAGTGGAGCGCCATGAGCCGTGAACCCCTGCTCACGGCTCATTAAAGTGCTTATTATAAGCACTTTAATTTGAAATATCCTGGGTTGTTTTGTATGCCATCATGTTTGGTGGGGCAGACTGGGTATTTAGGGGGCATAACCCCCCCCCCCCCCCCCCCCCCCCCCCCCCCCCCCCCCCCCCCACACACACACACACGCACACCCACCTGATCTCCAGCTGTCCTCCACAACGTGCTGGATGAGTCCCCCCAGGAAGGGGACGCGGACCAACTCCAGCTGCTCCAGGTTGCGTGCCGAGGCCAGGCCCGTCACCAGCGGGACGTACTTGAGGGAGTTGGTGGGGCCGGCGCAGTTGCGCATCACGAACGTCCGCAGGCTCACGCACAGGAAGTCCTTGAACGGCTGCGGCTTGGTGAGACGCACCCACTTCAGGTAGAGGTGGCGCAGCATGGACACACACGGGATCTCGGGAACGTTCACACCTGGCCATGGCGACAACAACAACGGCTCGTTTTAAAAAGGGGGATTTCACCCATTTTCAACATTCTGATATGTCATTAGTATACCCTAGAGGTGCTGGGTGGACATGAAAAACGGAAGAAAAAAGAAAAAAAAAATGTTCCCCCCATTCTGTGTTTCCTAGAAATGGACGTCTGAAGAAAATCATGAACATGGTGAAACACATCTTGATGACATCATCAAGGTGTATTTGACCATGTTAATGGATTTCTTTATATGCTTGTTTTTTTCTGAGAGCGCACAAATGGAACAAAATGAACCCATTAGGGTTCATTTGGTTGCATTTGTACACTCTCAGAAAAAATGTTGAAAATGGGTGGAATTCCCCTTTAACATTATTACATTTATTAGCATAGCATAGTGTGCCACGGAGTGGCGCACTATGAGCGTGTAGGTCTGATAATGAGCTGTAAACCAGGTAAACAGGCTTGTTTACATATGGCATGAACGTACGCGACGAACTTTGTTTACCCACATCGATTAATCCATTTTAATCCCAGTCGATGCTAACCGAATTAGCATCTTCGGCCAATGTTGGGATCGCGCTCTCGTAAATGATGTCCAAAATGCGGGGGTGCACGTGTGCGGTATTCAGGTCTATAGACTGAGCCTATTGTGGCAGTCGGCGCCCAGATTGAAGCTGATTTCACTTCAATACGATTCATTTTGGCTTGGTAGCGTCCTAGCGATGTCCCTAGACTGTGTGAAACGGCTGCTGCCCTTTTGTTGTGTTGTTGCAGTGGACATTTTCTTATTATTGTACACAGTACAATAATAAGCAATAATGTAGTGGTTTGATGCATTCCCATTACTTCTACTGCGGAGCAAACTTCTGTGACATCATCACTGTGAGACCATGTGACAGGCAGTGTAAAATGGCGGCCCCCTTGGGATAAAAACATCAACTATTTTTAAACTAAAGAGCTTATTCAATGTGTTTTAAATGTTCAATTCTAGTTATAGATGGCAAGTATAATGTATTTATCCATATTTGCCTCATTAGACAGGGATCCTTTTAAAGCCACAACAAAAAAGAAAGAAAAAAAATGTATTCCGGCCAATCGGAATACTTCAAGGGACGGTCGCCGCACACAAACCGATCGCTTAACTTGCACTTGCTCTGCTCACTCAAGTGATTGTGTTTACTGCCAAAACACAAATGAAATCCCTTAAATATTTGTGTGACAATTAATATCAATAATGTCAAGTAAAAGGTGTTGGCAGTCACCCACCTTAGCGGTGATGGGGACAGTCAGCTTGTTACTCACCCACTAGATGCAGCGTCTGGATCTTAGCGGTGATGGGGATGGTCAGCTTGTTCTCGGCGGGGATGGGGAAGGCTCCGTTTCGGTTGCGGAACTTCCCCAGGATGTGAACCTGAGGCATGTAGTTCCATATGGCCTCCACCAGCTCCAGGTGAGACGTCTCCACACCCTAAAGGTTAACACACAGAGAGAGTAAGAGGCCTTGGTGTTATTAGGGCTCTGGATCGCAAAGTAAGGTACGGGTTAGGGGGGTAGTAGGGACTGGGAACAGATTCCTCAGCAATTCCCCATGGTGACACAAAGGAGAATCTCTGCAAAAAGGGCGAAATCCGGAAGGGACCATCGACCACGTCACAATCATGGCACATCCAATAGCGACCACCAACCAGATCGCAAATACCAAGTCACAACTGAACTATAGATTCAGCAAAATTACATAACCTTCAGTACAAAAGTAAACACAGTTCTCTGGTGACCAGTCATGAGCTATACATGTGAGCAGGTTTGATTTGATTTCAGCCATTCCATGTTTGAGTCCTCTGTAAAACACGTCATCACCGGTTTCTAATTTCAGGGAGTTGTTACACCAGCTGGGAACAATACAGTTACCACTTGTAACAGTATTGTTCAACAACAAACATCAACAAAGATATCTTTGAATTTGAGTTCCACACACGCACCAAGAGGTTGGGACAGGCTTGCAGTGCCTCCAGTACTCCCGGGATGCTGAAGGCCTCGTATCCTCGGACTCGCCTCCGCTCCAGGTATCGAGGGTGGAGGCCGTACAGCTGCTCCAGGTCCGGCATCTTCTTCAGCAGCAACAGGAAGCTGCTGTCCGTGAAGCCTGCGGCGCGCCACAGCAAACACAGTACCGGTACACTACATTAAAAACGGTGAGTGCAGACTTCACCACGTCACGCTGTACAGAACTCGAGAGTTAGAAATCGAGGATGGGCTCCACTTGGCCCATTACATGGTCTTCAAACATATCAATATCATCAGTATTATGATGAGGGATTAGAGTGAGCATGTATATTGATATATTTCATAATTACCACCACCAGTGCGGTGTATGATGTGACAAATGAATCCTCTGCCACACAAGGCCTGTTACGCAGCCACTTCCAAGTATATTAAAAATATTTGTCTCAAATACTAAAGGGCACCGAATTCAAACAGATCAGGCTTTTTGACCCGAGTTCAAGAACAATGATTCTCAACATCAGGTCTGGGGACCACCAGGGGTCCAATTTGATCGAAACCGGTGCATTTGTTCCAATTGTACATCACACACATAGTTAAAATAAAAGTAAATAAAAAGATTTTTTTAGTGTATAGTACAATTCACATCGCAATTGGGGGCCTATAGCCAAATGTCAAAATCACAGTGTGCTTATTTAGCCCGAGTGTACAAATGGCACATTTTGTCCATTTGTACAGACCAGTTAAGAGTTTATAACAGCTTCAAGGCTTATACATCACTAAATGGTTGGCTGGTTTAGTTGATGATGATGTAATTAATAGAAGTATTGTCATGAGTATCATCTCCTAGAGGTATTGGGGGTACTTGCCCTCTGCTCGCACACAATTAGACCATGGCCTGTGCAATGCTCAAGTGGCAGTTCTAGCTGTTGTTAATCTTTTAATTGACTATTGTTTTGACTTTTGGACTGAACTGCATCTCATTTTGCGATTCATTGTAAAAGCAACTGTGTAACAACAATGTTCTGAAGCATAAATAAAGTTAATTATTATTACAGTGTTTAGAGTAGTCCTTGCCTGAAGGCATGTACTCCCACCATCGGCTGGCACACAGGTCCACCACTTTAGCCACTCGGAGGTAGAGGGTGACGGCCTCGTGGAGCTTCCTGGACAGACACTCCATGCACATGATGTCCTTCATGGGCAGGTATCTGTACAATTTAGCAGACATCCTTAAAAAGGGGAATTCCACCCATTTTCAACATTCTAATCAGTCATTCATATAACTTAGAGGTGTTGGGTGGACATGATTAAAAAAAAATGTTTCCCAGTCCTGTGTTTCCTAGAAATGGAGGTCTGAAGAAAATCATTAACATGGTCTTGATGACATGGTCTTGATGACATCACCAAGATGTATTTCACCATGTTAATCGATTTCTTTAGACATTTCTTTTTTTCTGAGAGCGTACAAATGGAACCAAATGAACCCGTTAGGGTTCATTTGGTTGCATTTGTACGCTCTCAGAAAAAATGTTGAAAATGGGTGGAATTCCCCTTTAATCCAGAGACGTACCAGGGGTAGACATTAAGGGAAATTTGCCACTGGCCCTTCGGGCCAGTGGCTTTTAAGAATCACTGGCCCCACAACTGTAACCACTGGCCCAGGTAATCGATCCCCATAGTCTGCAAAAAAGACCACCATTTATTAATGCATTAAATGCATTCAAGTTAACAGCACTCTTTTCATGGGGGTCAAAACCAGTAGACCGTTCAGCAAGCTGACCCATATACAATGCAGAATGCCTAAAATGTTTTTTGTGCTAATAAACAGAATATAAATACAATTTAAAGGTAGGGGAAGTGATTTCACTTTTGTCAGATATCACCCAAAAAATATTTTTTTTTCTGTTAAAATGCTCTATTATAAGGTGTGGAAACCACATATGGAGTTTCCCCCTCCCCCACGTTAGCAGAGGAGCTAATAAAAGTTCCCCAGGTCACCACAATTCTCCTCCAATCAGGAGCGAGCAGCAGGTTCACATAGTGTAGCTACTGTTGGGGGCCCCTAGTGCACCAGGCTGGTACTACACCATGAATTTCAAATCACTTCCCCTACCTTTAAACAATTACAAAACAACACCAACATATTGTGAAATAAAAATAATAATACAAAATGTATATCAGGGGTGCCCAACCTTTTTTGACCCAAGAGCAAAGACTAATACAGGTTGTCATGGCGACCATACAACAAGAGTTTGTACAACAAATGTGTGGGCACACCAATGGTTTGTGCAACAAATGTGCAGGCGCCAACGAGGGCATTTTACCACTGGCCCCATCGGGCCAGTATAGGGCGCCATCTGGTGGTCCGCACGTGTTTTCAAACCTGTTTCGGGCCATCGGGCCGATTATAATGTCGACCCCTGCGTACAGTAAGCAAGCAAGCAAGCAGGGTGCTACAGTAAGCAACGTACAGTTACCAAGTAAACAACGCATGGTAAATGTCATCAAATGCATATAAAATAGTCATCAAGGATCATATTGTATCTAAGCTTTCGGTAGAATAAAATCAATTATACACTACACACTATAGAATGCTGCTATGTCTACACAACATGCTCTAAACAAGTTTAGACTTTGCCTTTGCGGTCTTCAAGGCTAGAGCAAGTGGTCGGTACAGGCTAAGTTGGGTCGCATTCACACCAGACAGATTTACTGCGATTAAAGCAAAATCCTGCTGCGTAGCGTCGGGAAGTGCGCTTCGTTTAGCAGGTGTGAAGACTCCTTCGGAGGCTACTGTGCATCATAGAAGTACTCTACTCCTCACAAAAAATAGTGGTTTCGCATCGCTTCAAAGCGTAACAGAACGTGCCTCACTGGGGATGTGAATGCAACATGGGAGCGAATACAGGGGTTGACACTAAGGTCTCCGAGGCACTTGCCCATCGGGCAAGTGCAAGTCAGGTTCTACTTGCCCTCAGGTCATGGTCACTTGCCCCCCCCAAAATATATTGTAAATTTTACATTTAAGTTTACTTCCTACTTGGGTGCTTTAAACCAGGGGTTTTCAACACGTGGTCCCTGAGAGGGTTCCAGGTGGTCCCCAGCTAAGTTGGTTAACCAGATGTAACTCTTGAGAACGTAAAAATGAAACCAAATGGACCCTTGCAGGTCCATTTGGACCCTTGCAGGTAGCAGTCTTCACTTGCCCCACCATTTTTTCTACTTGCCCCGGGCAAGCGGGCAAGTGTTAGTGTCAACCCTGGAATATACCATTGTGGGATGAAGAAGTTGTTGTTTTTGTCACACACAGGGAAGGAGAAGGCACCATTGCACTATGCCGCGATGCCCAAGTGTTTGTGCTTGTATACAGACCTCAGAGAATCCTGACAGTGAGAGGTGCACACACACGCACTCTACAGCCATGTTCCTTACTTCCCATCACATTATGTCTCCTCCTCCTCTCCGACTGCTAAAATCCTCTAACTTTAAAAGGTCTACTATATCGCACAGTGTAGTTTATGAATTGAAGGTCCCTGCTGCGTTTCCTATTGCTGCGGGTCAGTGTGAAAGCAAACCACAACGGATTAAATGTGCAAGAATCAGAACGCAGGGCTTGACACTAACACTTGCCCGCCTGCCCGGGGCAAGTAAAAAAAATGGTGGGGCAAGTGAAGACTGCTACCTGGTTGCCCAATCGGGCAAGTGTGCACTATAACACATCACAAGATAAATTTGTCTTGAAGGCGGTCATTGCACTCTGCCTCTGCGTCTTTCCCTGCTTTCTAGCTATCCACAATTCCAGGCTGGATTTGGGAAACAAAACAGGCAAATTAACATACAGATCAAAATGACCATTAATCTTCTACATTCTCTAGTTGTGTAGACCTGGGCTAATTAAGATGATGAATTTTAACTCTTGAGTGTAAAAATGAAACCAAATGGACCCGCAAGGGTCCATTTGGTTTCATTTTTACGTTCTCAAGAGTTACATCTGCAAAATTTACAATATATTTTTGGGGGGCAAGTGACCATGACCTGAGGGCAAGTAGAACCTGACTTGCACTTGCCCGATGGGCAAGTGCCTCCGAGACCTTAGTGTCAACCCCTGAGACCCCCCCCCCCCCTGCATTGGCACCGAGTCTACCGAAATATTTGGTGAGAATGTGACCCGAGTTAGAGTCCAAAGAGGTTTAGACTAGACCGATCCCTACAAGCGGCTACCTGAAGATGTGACAGAGCACTTCATGGGACAGCTCGTTGATGTAGTCTTTGGGTTCGTCGTGTCTGGGGAACGGCGCCCCGCCGCCACCGCTCAGCCCCACGGGCTGAATCTTCGTCGACTTCCTCCTCGGACCCATGACTTCCTGCGCAGGGAAATCAGGCACAGTGTTAAGGTATGTCTCCACACTTGGCTTGCGTAGCCTACAGTCTGTGGTTTCGACCAAGTGGTGATGTTACGTCATGTGGGTGTCTGTCAATGCACACGGCATGTTCTGGCTCGTATTATCGGCAGCCTTTTCCTGTAGGTTGGCCGCTGCCGAAAATGCAAGCCAGAAGTGCCCACTGACACCCATTCAAATAAACAGGAAGTGACGTCACAGCTCGGCCGAAAACACAGGCAGTGCACAAACAAAGTCTGGACTGCTTTTAAGTGAAGAGTGAGTGAGAAATAGAAAACAGCAGAGGCGGAAAAGTTTGTTTTCGCCCTAGTTTGTTCACAGTCACATATAGAGTAGCCTCCATAACCAGGCTTTCATTTACGTTCGTGTTGCACGAAAACAGAAAGACTGGACTAAATTGTTAGCCACGGTGGCCTAGAGGTGGAAGTCAACGTTTCCGAAAGCATCTGCATTCTCTATTGGATGCACGGGCCTGCCGCACCTCCATGGTCGTTGTGTGAATAGATGTCCACAAAAAAACTCTTGTAACTGTCCCAGATACAGTATGTCACAAAAGTAAGTACACCCCTTGCATTTTTTCAAATATTTATTGATAGATCTTCCTGGGAAAACTTTGACGAAATGACACTTCAGTACAATATAAAGTAGCCACTGTACAGCTTGGAAAATGCTGTAAATTTCATTTTTTCATCAAAATAACTGAAACACAGCCATTAATGTCTAAACTGATGGCAACAAAAGTAAGTACACCCTTCAGTGAAAGTGTCCAAATTGGGCCTAAGTCGCCCAAGTAGACATTTTTCCTCTCCAGTTCCATGTGACTTGTTAATGTTAACACAGTCTCAGGTGTGAGAGGTGAGCAGGTGTGTTAAATTTGGTAATATCGCCCCCTACATCTCACAATGGTCACTGGAAGTTCAACATGGCACCTCATGGCAAAAAAACTCTCTGAGGATACTAAAAAATGATTGTTGCTCTAGATAACATGGGCCTCGGCTATAAGAACATTGCCACCATCCCGAATTTAAGCTGCAGCACCATGGCCAAGGGCATACAGCAGTTTAAGAGGACAGGATCCACTCAGAACAGGCTTCAAGATGGTTGACCAAAGAAGTTGAGTGCACATTCTCAGCATCAAATCCACAGGGAGACGTAGGGAAATAGTCGTCAAAGTTCTGTCAGCATTGCTACAGAGGTTGGAAGGGTGGGGGGTCACCCTGTCAGTGCTCAGACAATACGCCACATGCTGCATCAACTTGGCCTCTATGGCTGTAATCCCAGAAGAAAGGCTCTTCTCATGATGATGCACAAGAAAGCCCTCAAAATGTTTGTTAGCCTCATCAGACCACAGGACTTGGTTCCAGTAATCCATATGCTTAGTCTCCTTGTCCTCAGCAAACTGTTTGGGGGCTTTCTTGTGCATCATTATGAGAAGAGCCTCTCTTCTCGGATGACAGACATTGAGGCCAAGTTGATGCAGCATGTGGCGTATTGTCTGAGCACTGACAGGGTGACCCCCCACCCTTCCAACTTCTGTAGCAATGCTTACAGAACTTCTATGCAATTTCCGGATGTCTCCCTGTGGATTTGATGCTGAGAATGTGCACTCAACATCTTTGGTCAACCATGGCGAGGCCTGTTCTGAGTGGATCCTGTCCTCTTAAACTGCTGTATGCCCTTGGCCATAGTGCTGCAGCTTAAATTCAGGATGGTGGCAATGTTCTTATAGCCGAGGCCCATGTTATCTAGAGCAACAATCATTTTTTCGGATCCTCAGAGAGTTTTTTTGCCATGAGGTGCCATGTTGAACTTCCAGTGACCATTGTGAGATGTAGGGGGCGATATTACCAAATTTAACACACCTGCTCACCTCTCACACCTGAGAGTGTGTTAACATTAACAAATCACATGGAACTGGGGAGGAAAAATGTCTACTTGGGCGACTTAGGCCCAATTTGGACACTTTCACTGAAGGGTGTACTTACTTTTGTTGCCATCAGTTTAGACATTAATGGCTGTGTTTCAGTTATTTTGATGAAAAAATGAAATTCACAGCATTTTCCAAGCTGTACAGTGGCTACTTTATATTGTACTGAAGTGTCATTTCGTCAAAGTTTTCCCAGGAATATATATCAATAAATATTTGAAAAAATGCAAGGGGTGTACTTACTTTTGTGACATACTGTAAATGTATGTTGTGTGGGCTGTGAGTATAATGGTCATGAACCATTTCAGTGCATGCGATTTCTTATCAGATTGGCCCGTCGCTCACGACTCGTTGAAAATGAACTACCGGGCAGAAGGTGGTCAATCGCTCCCCAGGGAAAAGCCCTTCAGTCTCGGCATGAAATCACTGAGGTGGGCAGGTGAAAATGGTGAGGTCAACATGAAACTTAAAACTGAGAGGGCAGAAATTTAACTGAGGGTGCCAGGCTAGCCCTTCTCTGGTGGCACCAGGTCTGCTTAACAGAGCAAAAATACTGCCGTGTTATTATTATTACTTGCTTCAGCGGATATACTGTGTATATACACTTTATATATACAGTATTTAAATAAAAGGTTAAATGAATAACAGGTTGATTTGTTGACATTCAATAAATATATTCAAATATTTTAAAACCCCACCTTTCGATAAATAAAAAAAGTAATCAGTAGAATAATTCATGTGAAAATAATCAAACGTAGCAGTCCTAACTAGCTAACCTACACTTGAACAGTGGAAACCCATGAATAGACCTTTACAGATCTAGAACTTTTGAGAGCATGAAATGATTCCAAATGGACCCGTATGGGTCAAATCATTGTTAAGCATCTGCAATAGAATTAAAGGTAGGGGAAGTGATTTCACTTTTGTCAGATATCACCCAAAAAATATTTTTTTCTGTTAAAATGCTCTATTATAAGGTGTGGAAACCATATATGGAGTTTCCCCCTCCCCCACGTTAGCAGTGGAGCTAATAAAAGTTCCCCAGGTCACCACAATTCTCCTCCAATCAGGAGAGAGCAGCAGGTTCACATAGTGTAGCTACTTTTGGGGGCCCCTAGTGCACCAGGCTGGTACTACACCATGAATTTCAAATCACTTCCCCTACAATTAACTAATTTACAAGAGGTCTACACAATCAGAGCATAAGAAGAATCCTTCGTTTTGCTCAATGTTTGCCTGATGCCTCTCCTAATGGCTCCATGTCATCAAATGGTGGTCCGTGGTTGGTTCAAATCAATGCCGGCTAAATTTTGGGTCCATATCACCTTGATATGAACGGGGTTGGAGACCAACTGGCATCCAAAACGAGGAGTCCACTGAGCCAAACAACCAAAGATAAAAGTCGCCATGCCATAATCTGTCATCATGACAGTGTACATTAACCACTGAAAACGTTGTTACAGGACAACACAAAGCACTGAAAACGTTGTTACAGCAACAGGACAACACAAAGCAGTGGAGAGATGACAATATTAAACAATAATAAGCAAAACATGTAGCTTAATTTAATAATGTGCTACAGGAGTACTTCTTCAGACACAACATAAACACCACCGTTTCCCCAAGTTTCCAGGACGTCACAAAAAAAGCATAAAAGCAGCTTTTATGCTTTAAACCCATGGAGAAGCATGGGTTTCATTTATGTCATGTTCTCAGCTTGTAGAAACAAACAAATGGACGTTTTGTTTGTTTGTCTGATTTTTATAACAAGGCTAAGCTTAGCGGTAGCTTGTTAGCGTAGCAGCAGCTAACAGCATAGGGGTTAACCATAGCCTTGGAGTACAGACAGTTATGCAAACTCAGTTTACTACACTGGGTCAGTCCAATGGCGACTCTTCTACATAGACTTGTGACATTGAGAATACGAAAACAAACAGGGACACGTCAAAAATAGTACAACATAAATATTACATAAGACATTTTGTTGTTACTGTACAATACTTTAAAACGCTTGACATGATACACCACGTGCAACATGTCACAAATAAGAGCTGAAAACACTGTATTTCCCACGCCAGCCTGTCCCTATTCAGCCTGCTCGAACAGCAGCTCGAGCGCTCAGTTTCTGACCCCTCAATGTCGCGACTCTGACACTAGATGGATCTGTGTGAGGTTACCTTTCTGCCCGAGATGTATTAGACCCAACCCAGAACATTTCTCTACAACTACCAATCGTCATGATACATTTCATTGTGCAAAAAACAGCTGCAATTATAGTTTTGACACCCAGGGAGCTGCTGGAGAGAACGTTACATTTAAACATTTGAACAAAAATAAGTTTCAGCGTTCAATTCAAGAGACCAGAGATCACCATCAGTCGTGCCTGGCGACTGCATACGAGGCAAAAGCATCAACCCTGTGTTTACATACATACAGGGACAGGTCCCAGTGTGAGCTTCTTCTCTGCCCTCTCAAACCGACCAAAAGCCAGGCATTATAGCACAGTTGGCAGGAGGACAGGCTGATCAACAACATAAAACACCTCTTAAAAACATTTCAGTCCCATGTTGTCACCTCACCTGTGTCCGTCCGGCGTCTGCATGCAGCGTCAAATCATTGATCCAGCAGATGAACTTTGTGTAAAAAAGCCAGCAGCTGGTTAGCTCGACGCTAACCTAACGATGCTAACTAACATGGGGCTGTGTGTGTGTCTGTTGTTGACTTGAGGATGGATGCTGCTGCTGCTGATGATGATGATTGCTGCTCACACATTCACAACAACAAAACCGACTGAGGAGGAGGAGGATCTACTGCTTCTTCTCTAGGTTTCCCCCAGAGCATAGACATAGAGCTACGCAAACTCCGTTCACTTCATGGGGCCGGTCCAATGGCGGCTCTTCTGCATATACTTCTATTGAAAATGGAGACAACAAATAGGAGCAAGTCCTGGACATGAAGTTGGCGGAAATGCGTTAGAGTCAGGCAAAAGCCCAGCTTTAATGACCTTAACCCATTTTTGGATCGTTTTGTAGTGATAGTACGACAGGCACTACAGAGACCTTTAGTTGCTACTGTACGATACAGTTGGCATTTCAAAACAATGCATTTCCAACTACAGTTTGTCCCTATTTCAGGCTGCATGAACAACAGCTCGAGCGCTCATCTTTCTGACCTCTCAATGTCGCAACTCTGACACTAGATGGCTCTGAGTTTCCCGACAGGCTGTACAACACTTTCCCGCAACGCTGCTGCCCTCCACAGGCCAGAGTAGATGTTATTTGTCACCAAGTGGAAGCGGTTCAATCAGTGGCACCCGCTTTGTCCAGTGGTCATCCTTCCATGTGATGCCCTGCAGCTAAATGATGGAGTTTATTAGAGATCTAAATTTTGAATGTGTGAAATGACCACACATGTACATTTGGATTAATTAAGAAGGTAATACCCCATACACCCCCCCCCCCCCCGAACACACACACACACACACACACACACACACACACACACACACACACACACACACACACACACACACACACACACACACACACACACACACACACACACACACACACACACACACGTTAATTAATGCGAACGCAGTAAGCGAGATTACCATGTCAGCCAGCCATAGCCTAGATGTCTTTGGAGCTGTTTCATTTTTGTCAATCAGTAATCCAAAACCAATACATAGCCTGACACCATTTCATTTATTTGATGGATGATTTGAATGGAAACATTTCTGATATGCATGCATGCAATGCATGTAGCACATTTCTCCCAAACTGTGTTTCAATTCAATGACGTCCCATTATTGAAACACCTTTTTTTCGTAATTGTAATCGTCATATTTGATAGTAAAAAAAAATAATACAAAAAATACCAGTGAGACTGGTACGTGTGTGAAGGGCTATCTCCACGTCGCTGTGTAGAACTCATACTTACCCGGCAGGGGAGACACTGAAGGTGGTTCACCTAGGCTCAGTGTTGCCAACTGCCAAAATCCAAAATGCACTAGTGGCACTTCCAAAATGCACTAGAATGTGCCAGATGCTCGCCTGGAAGGGAATATGGCCATTAAATGACCATTAATCTTATACATCCTCTAGGTGTGTAGGGCTAATTCACATGATGAATAGGCCTATTTTAACTCTTGAAAGTGTAAAAATGAAACCAAATGGACCCGCAAGGGTCCATTTGGTTTCATTTTTACGCTCTCAAAGAGTTACATCTGGTGAACCAACTGTCCATCATTTATCCTGGGGACCACTGGTTGAAAACCACTGTCATAGGAGGAAAAATTGTGAAAAATGAGGGTTTTTATCTCAGGCGCCTGTCAATCAATTTCACCCCAACTCACCAGTAAAAAAGCACTAGATTTTCAGCCAGGAGTTTTTCACTAATTTTAGCTAGGGGGGTCTGAAAACGCGCTAAATATAGTGACAAATGCGCCAAGTTGGCAACACTGATTAAGTGTTGCCAACTTGTATTGCCAACTTGTTGTATCAACCTTTTTGATACCAGGGCCCACAATATATTTGTTCAGCATCTGAGCCACGGACCACCATTTGATGACTACAGACCCCACAAACTAAAGCTTTCTTTTTTGTCCACAATTCCAGGCTGGATTTCAAAAATAAAATGGGCAAAACAAAATGACCATTAATCGTCTACATTCTGTAGTTGTGTGGTTAATTCACATGATGAATATTCTAACTCTTGAGAGTGTAAACATGATGTTTACACTTTCAAGAGTTACAACCGGTTAACCAACATTTAGCCTGGGACCACTGAATTAATTAATCACATTATATAGGAGGCCTCCTATGGCACTTAATTTATATATTATGATTATAAATGGCAATGCCCATGAAGCTTCATTCGGATTTATTGCAAACAATACTTTGACCATTAATATTTTTGGCCACTAGATGGCCCTCTAAGACCATATCATGGCTCAAGTGGAGCACTAATCTCTTCATAGTAGGCCTTTTCCTACAAAGGGATCCAAATTCTGTCCATTTCCTATACAGTCTCACTGTCTCAGAGTTAAATTAAATTGTCATTGTTTTTTCCAACTTGAATTGAGGGTCCCAGAGTATATGCCATTAAATGGAGGTCCGTAGACTAATGTCAAACACTTCTCTCAGTGGTCCCACGGTCCCACCCCCAGACATACCTTTTCAAACAGGGGTCTGCAGGCAAATCAGTGTCATGCTGGGGATCCTTGACATGAAACATTTTGGGAACCACTGCATAAGATGGCACCATTGTGTCTACCTGTTTTGAGTCTCAGAGGTTTGTGGATTGTTCAGGAACCTGCAAGGAATTCTCTCTGAAATCTCTCATGAAGGTCCAGAATTCAAATTCTCCTTGAGTAAAAAGTACACAAATTTGTACACAAATTAGTGGGTACAAAAAGTACCCACTGTGCAGGATGTCTCATTTCATGTCTCTTTGTCTGTACATGTCTGTAATTCACGTAACTCGAGAACCGCCCACCCCTCCTAATTCGACACACAAGTACGTTGTACGATGCACTTGCACAAGATGTACAAGCTCACAATGCTCCATCTATCTCCAACTGGTCGAAATGTATTTAGAGTTAAATAATAATTAAAATCTACAAATGGTTATTAATAAAGTTTTCAAATAGGCTACAGTACAGTATTAAAAGTATAACATGTCCATTTTCATGTACAAAATATGTACAAATGTACAAAATAGACTACCTCAAAATTGTAGGCTGCTTAAGTTAAATTTACTAGGTTACTTTCCACCACTGCAGAGGCAGCAGGGGCGAAATCCAAAAGCGACCTCGCCCGCGGGCGCCCGTTTTCAAAAGCGGGCGCCCGCTTTCACAAAAACGGGCGCCCGGTTTCACAAAAACGGGCGCCCGTTTTCAAAAGCGGGCGCCCGTTTTCACAAACGGGCGCCCTTTTCAAAAGGTTATGGTTAGGGTTAGGTTAGGTTTAGGCATAGGTTTACTGAGGTTAAGTTTAGGGTTAGAGTTAGGTTTAGGCATAGCCTAGTTTGTCAAAACGGGCGCCCGCTTTTGAAAACGGGCGCCCGCTTTTGAAAACGGGCGCCCGTTTTTGTGAAACGGGCGCCCGTTTTTGTGAAACCGGGCGCCCGTTTTTGTGAAAGCGGGCGCCCGTTTTTGAAACCGGGCGCCCGCGGGCGAGGTCGCTTTTGGATTTCGCTGGCTCTCTGCAGAGGATGTCTGTTGGCAATACAAGAAAGCTGCCTACCAGTGGCATCAATGGTAAGCAGTTTTGGTCATTTCAACACTTGATGCACGAATAATTCTATTTTAGCAGAGGAAGCAAGACTGGTCTTGTAGATACTATCAGCGGTGCAGGACCAAATCGTGAGCCCTGGGACAAAAAAAACACTCTGGGACATGGTATACCCTGTTTTGAACAAATCAGAACAATAGTGAGCTTAATATAGACCTATTTAAACATTTTAAAATAATTACTTATTATTTATTCAGCATTTTAGCCACAGATTTGATGACATTTTCACCCCACAGACCCAAAACTAAAGATTTCTTCTTCTTTTTTTGTCCACAATTCCAGGCTGGATTTGGTAAACAAAACAGGCAAACATACAGATCAAAATGACCATTAATCTTCTACATTCTCTTGTTGTGTAGACTTTGACTAATTGTGGGTCCATTTGGTTTCATTTTTACAGTCTCAAAGAGTTACATCTGGTTATATGTTGGTACTTTAAGTGCA
The DNA here is from genome assembly GCA_039105355.1 of Benthosema pterotum. Lineage (NCBI taxonomy): Eukaryota > Metazoa > Chordata > Actinopteri > Myctophiformes > Myctophidae > Benthosema > Benthosema pterotum. The sequence goes on along the minus strand of CM076984.1, from coordinate 842,265 downwards.
TGTTGATGCCAAAACATTTGTACTTTTTTTCTTCAGATCAAAGTTTGAATAGAAGCCTTTTCTACATAGGACTTCATTTTCTGCCATTGAGTTCCACCTCCTGAACTTCTTTCTTTTCCCCCCTCTATGTATCTTCCCTTTTGTTTTGCACTGTTTTTTATACTGAGCTAATATACATGAATTCAAATGACAGGACACTCCAAATGAAACCTGGTTCAGCAGGTTTAAGCAAAGAGAACTGCAGGGGGTATGTGCGAACATGCTGTCAAAACACTTCATTGCCACTAATTGGCACCACTTATTGAATGATTGGTGTCAATCACCCCTGAGTAGCACCTCACCTGATGGCACTCACTGATTTGGGTGGGTGGAGCTCACAGAAACCAGGAAGTGTTTGTACAACAAAGGAATCAGGGCGACAGTGCAAACACAGAACCACACTGCACAGCAAGCAACCAACTGACAGTCCATGATTTCAATCTTTGGACTTTGGAGGACTGATACTACTACAAGCCATCACGGGGAACGCCACTGGTGTGTTTAATTTGTTTATTATGATGTATTATGCTTTATATTGCATAGGCTTGCATTTGAGCTTGTAGATCAGTGGTTTTCAACCCTTTTTAATGGCAGTTGTGCTGTACCTGATTTCACTTAAACTACTTTAAAAAAAAAACTTATTATATTGACAAACAGACTTAACAAAAGCAAACAAAGCAACAATTGGTCTGCATTATTTAAATGTTTTACTTACCTTAGTTTACTTACTTACCTTGACCTAATTCTAATTTGTTTAGTAAACTTACTGCCAGTGTTTGGCATTTTTGTGGCTTCTGAGAGCATAAGATTAATGTTTACTCTCAGGAGTTAAAGGCTAAAATACCTAAAGTATATTTAAGGTCCCATTTGGTCCCAACTTTTAGCTGGGGACCACCTGGTGCTCTTTGGGACCACTTTTGGTCCTGGTCCTTAGACCACTGTTTGAAAACCACTGTTTGTGTTCTATTATTTACTTGAATTTAACAATTCAATCAAATGTTAAATGGAGATGAATTTAAGTTTCAATTAATGAATTGATTAATGAATTTAAGTTGTTTTATGATGATTATTGTTTATGACAGCTTGTATTTTGTTTCTGTTTTCTTTAAGGTTTTCAACCTATACCTATAAACAACTATAACATCAACTATATCTACTTACCTGTACTACTCACCTGAATTCAAATTAAAAGAAATCAAAAGGAAGAGAAGAAGTTGTTTCATTGAGTTGACCACATCCCCCTGTCGGCTTGGCCGTTTTCAAGTTGGGCAAAAGGTTTCAGAAAAAATCCAAATAACTTGACAGTTGAAAACCACCAGCGTGCCAGTCAAGCAAGTGGAGCCCATCAGCAAGAGGACAAGGAGATAAAAGGCTTCAGAAAAGTCCAGCAAGGAGAGCTGATGAAAAGTGCCACACGCACATAACTGGAGCACCTGAGGAAACTTAAAGTTCAACTTCGAACATAAACAAACTAAACAACCTGGAAAGGAACAAAACCTCTCACTGATCAAAATCAAAATGGCGGAGGATGCCCTGGGAAAAACAATTGATCAGCTAAAAAAGGAGAGAACAACAGCAAAGAGCTGCTTCACTAGGCGAGCCAACTACCTCACCAGAAAAGCTGCCACTTTAGATGAGTCAGAGCTCAGAGAAGAATATGCAAAGTTATCTGCTGATGCAAGGAGGGTCATTGAAACTAATGATGATGTCAGAACTGGCCTACTGGCAGAGACTGAAGAAGGCCAACTTGATGAAGATCAGGAAACGACCCTGGAGAAGGTCGCTACTGACTGTGAGGAAAGATTGGATGAAGTTAAAAAGCTGGTCCAAAACAACATCTGGCCCAAATACGGACAAGAAGTGATGGATGCTGTATTCAAAGCAGCTGAAAAAGCATGTAATTATGGGCTGAATATTACTGTTGAAAGCATCAACTGCGAAGGCTTTGAAGTCCATCTACTCGTAATTGAGAAACGTATCAAGGAGGCATCCAAAGCGTTATCAGACTGGGGGCCATGGATCCCCACAGAAGACGCCGCTGGCTTCAAAAATGACATAAAAAATATGAGAAGTATCAGCACTGAGCTTGAACTAAAAAGGTCTGACTTTGCCAGAGCTCGAAGAGAGGAATTTGAAGAGCAGCAGGTGCCAGCACCAGTCGAAGTGAAGACCGAGATTTCAAGACAAGTTATGCCACTTGTGAAAATTAAGCCCACCAAACTGCCCACATTCAGCGGCTGCAAAAGGGAGTTCCACCGCTGGAAAAAAGACTGGGTGAGCTTGCAGATGCAAGGGAGCCAACCGGCTCACAAGAGGTCAAAAAGGTCCAGCTCCTTGACAGTGTGGATGAGAAAATGGCCAAAGACCTCAGGCTGTCCACCTACAATACAGCTGATGATATATTCAGAGTGCTGGAAAACAGGTATGGAAATAAGACCACCATTGCCATTGAAATAATTGAAGAGCTGGAGAAAATTCCACCTGTGAAAGGAAACCAGCCGAGGAAAGTGGTGGACCTAATTCAAACTGTGGAGAAGGCTCTCTCAGACCTAACAGATCTAGGAAATACTGGGGCCCTCAAGAACCCTCTAGTGGTGAAGTCTATTGAAAGCAAGCTTCCTGAATATGTGAAAAAGGACTGGCTTTTCTTCATGGTTGATGCCCATAACAACGTCACTCAAGATAACCATTTTGACAAGCTACTCGCATTCTTGAAGAAGCAAGAGGATATCTTTGAGAGACTGGACCACCTGAAGATTGCAGAGAAGCCAGAAAAATCTGATAAGTCAGACAGCAAATTCAACAAGAAATATGCCTCCACCAAAACCACAAAGAAGGATGACACCGAGGGTGGGTGTATTATCTGTGGAGATGAGAAGCATAAATACAGAATATTCTTCTGCAAGAAGTTTAAAGCACTGAAGCTGTCAGAAAAGGAAACTGCTGTCAAGAAGATTGGTGCATGCAGGAAGTGCTTGGAGTGCCATAAAAATGATGATGACTGTAAACATCAATACCTGTGCAAAAACAAAGACTGCAAGAGAGAAGGCTCATCAGATCACCACTTCTTTCTCTGCCCACAACCAAGAGGAGAGGCTAAGAGAGGCAACAATGAGAGGTCATGGAGAGACAGCAGCAAGAATAAGAGCAGCAGCCTAACAGAGGAGCAGGAAAAGTTCTTGAGTGAGCTCTCCCCAGAAGCAGCAGAAAGATGCAGGAAAGCTAGGACAAATCAAGTTCCAGAGAAGCCTAACACCACCAGGTTGGAAGGGAAGACCCTGGGCTATTACCTTCTCTGATGGCAGCGACAAGACATACGGCGCCGTCATGTACCTCAGGTGGGAAACAGACCACGGCATTGAAGTCAGGCTAGTGGAATCCAAGGCCAAATTAACGCCCCTCGACCAAAAAGGAGATGCGGTCAAGGCTGAAGTCTGTGGTGCGGTCTTTGCAGCAAGGCTGAGAAAGTATGTCGAAAAGCACGGCCAGATGAAGATTGACCGCTGGTTCCACCTAGTCGACAGCCAAACAGTTCTGGGAGCCATCCAACGAGACAGCTATGGCTACCAGACCTTCTTTGCCAACAGAGTTGGAGAGATCCAAAAGGCTGGACCGATTGAAGACTGGTGGTGGATTGCGGGGAACATCAATATTGCCGACATCATAACAAGAGGAGCCACTCCTGAATGCCTTGGAGAAAACACCACATGGCAAAATGGCCCGGAGTTCCTGAAGTTACCACTGGACAAGTGGCCGATAAAGTCCGCAAAAGATGTTGTGGCCGATGCCAGAGACAGCGTCAATAGGCTGCAGAGGAAAGCCTTCTCCGCTGTCGTGACAAGAGCTCAGGCAAGGAAAGCCCTTGGAGCCACACTCCAGGATGACCCCATGGGTAAAAAGCCTCGCGCTGACCTGACTCACCCTGATCTCCACTCAAAAACATCTGGCCCATCACAAGAAGGCATACACGCTGGCTCAATCACTGAAAACCTCCTGGATGTGAAAAAGTTCAGCAGTCTTTCTAGGCTGATTGGTGTCGTTGCATGGATCCGGCGAGCTGCTATCATATGGCTGAGCCTGAAAATCAAAGGCACAAAGCAAGCAAAGTGGGAGGCCAGACCCTCAACCAAAAAGCCTGAAACACATCTGCTCGATGCCAGAAGCCGGGAGGATGCCTTCAGGGAACTCTGTTTGGCAGCCCAGAAGGATGTCACATTCCCTGACACCACCCTAAACAGACTTGTCGTGTTCAAAGACCGGGAGTCTGGACTTCTGCTGTGTGGAGGAAGGATCCAGTCGTTCAGCGACGACAAAACCACAGTGCCGATCCTTCCACATGATTCCTGGATATCCACACTTTTAGCTCGTGAGGCCCACCATGTGAACCACGAAGGAGTGGCTGGAACTCTCTTAAGAATGAGAAGGAGAGCCTGGGTGGTGAATGGCCGAAGAATTGCCAAGAAAATAATCGACAGCTGTGTGACATGCCGAAAAGCGAGAGCGAAGCAATGTCGCCAGATAATGAGTGACCTCCCACCAGAGCGGGCAGAACCAGCAGCTCCATTTCAGTTCACCACAGTGGACCTATTTGGACCCTATGAAGTCAAAGACGAGGTGAAGAAAAGAGTGAAGCTCAAGGTCTGGGGAATCGTGTTCAGCTGCATGGCGTCCAGAGCCATCCATGCTGACGTTGTCAGTGACCTGTCAGCAGAGGGATTCCTGTTGGCTTATCACAGGTTTACATCATTGAGAGGCCATCCGAGCAAAGTTTGGTCTGACCCTGGCACGAACTTCGTTGGGGCCAAACCTGCCCTGGAGGACCTCTACTCATTCCTGGAACATCTAGAACGGTCTGGAGTAGAGGAGGGGGCTGTCAAGCATGGCACTAAGTGGTCCTGGAAAATCCACCCCGCAGACTCACCCCACAGAAACGGAGCGGCAGAGGCAGCTGTTAGAACGGTGAAGCGAGCCCTGCAGAATCTTGGTGGTGACGGTGCCCTTACGTGGGGAGAGTTTCAGACCTTCGTGTACATGGCAGCAAACCTGGCCAATGAACGGCCTATAGATGCACGGGCACAAGTCCAAGAAGGGTGCATCAACTACATCACACCTAATTCACTCCTGTTGGGACGAGCCTGCTCGAAAGGTGATCCAGGAGACTTCGAATTTGAAGGCTACCCCTACAAAAGATTGAGAATCATCCAATCTGAAGTGAACAAATTCTGGAGAAAATGGTGTCAGTTGGCAGGTCCGAACCTGTTTGTCAGAAGCAAGTGGCACACAAGGGAGAGGAATGTCGCTGTCGGAGACATCGTCTGGCTAGCCGATCAAAACGCCTTAAGGTGCCAGTTCAAGTTGGCCAGAGTAATCAAAGTGAATACTGACAAAAGCGGCATTGTTCGAGACGCAGACGTCAGGACATTTCCCAGTTACCCAGTCATGATCAAGAAGCAGGAAGCCATGAGCAAGACAACCAAAAATGCAGCCAGCAAAATCCCTGCCACAATTCTCCACAGAGATGTCAGACGTCTTGTTGTCCTTATTCCAGTGGAGGAACAACTTGGAGGAAAAGGGACAACGTCGGGAGATGAATGAGGTGACCTCCTTGGGTTCCAGAACCAGGAGATCAAGTGGGAGGTGTGCTGTCAAAACACTTCATTGCCACTAATTGGCACCACTTATTGAATGATTGGTGTCAATCACCCCTGAGTAGCACCTCACCTGATGGCACTCACTGATTTGGGTGGGTGGAGCTCACAGAAACCAGGAAGTGTTTGTACAACAAAGGAATCAGGGTGACAGTGCAAACACAGAACCACACTGCACAGCAAGCAACCAACTGACAGTCCATGATTTCAATCTTTGGACTTCTGAGAACTGAAACTACTACTACAAGCCATCACGGGAACGCCACTGGTGTGTTTAATTTGTTTATTATGATGTATTATGCTTTATATTGCATAGGCTTGCATTTGAGCTTGTAGATCAGTGGTTTTCAACCCTTTTTAATGGCAGTTGTGCTGTACCTGATTTCACTTAAACTACTTTAAAAAAAAAACTTATTATATTGACAAACAGACTTAACAAAAGCAAACAAAGCAACAATTGGTCTGCATTATTTAAATGTTTTACTTACCTTAGTTTACTTACTTACCTTGACCTAATTCTAATTTGTTTAGTAAACTTACTGCCAGTGTTTGGCATTTTTGTGGCTTCTGAGAGCATAAGATTAATGTTTACTCTCAGGAGTTAAAGGCTAAAATACCTAAAGTATATTTAAGGTCCCATTTGGTCCCAACTTTTAGCTGGGGACCACCTGGTGCTCTTTGGGACCACTTTTGGTCTTGGTCCTTAGACCACTGTTTGAAAACCACTGTTTGTGTTCTATTATTTACTTGAATTTAACAATTCAATCAAATGTTAAATGGAGATGAATTTAAGTTTCAATTAATGAATTGATTAATGAATTTAAGTTGTTTTATGATGATTATTGTTTATGACAGCTTGTATTTTGTTTCTGTTTTCTTTAAGGTTTTCAACCTATACCTATAAACAACTATAACATCAACTATATCTACTTACCTGTACTACTCACCTGAATTCAAATTAAAAGAAATCAAAAGGAAGAGAAGAAGTTGTTTCATTGAGTTGACCACATCCCCCTGTCGGCTTGGCCGTTTTCAAGTTGGGCAAAAGGTTTCAGAAAAAATCCAAATAACTTCAGGGGGTATGTGCGAACATGCTGCTTTCTGCCTGATTTATTGCCAATCTACAAGCTCACGTGTCCCCGACCAACACGTGAAGTCATCATCACTTTAATATTCAAGCGTGGCAGCCAACCGAGTATATGGAATGAGGTTGTGTGGGGATAGAGTAGATCCTATTAGGTTGGAAACATCATGCAGCACACAGCAGCACAGGCCAGCATGGAAATGGCACATCTCAAGGCTTACAAACATGCTGTGCTGCAACAACGTATGAGCTTGCAGGACAGCTGTTTTTGGTGCACTGGTGCTTTTTTCTTTTAAATAATGATTTAGTTACCTTAGTTACTATTCACTAGATTTTGGGCAGATCTACCAGCTCCTTATCCGCCATTTTCAATACGTTCAAAATCTGAGATGGGTCATTCTGCATGGGTACTTCTACTTATGGTAATTACAAGTACATTTCAATACCAATACTTACTACATACATTTTATGGTCCTACTCAAGTCAATTTTGAATTACAGACAAGAGATAATAAATACTTAACATGCAAGTACGGTACTTTTTTCTTCCACTTAACTAAAACCATAAAGCACACGTGTGCACGCGCACGCACACACACACGCACACACACACGCACACACACACACACACACACACACAACCTTTGCTTCCTCATACCTGCATATCAAGGGCTGACACACCTTAGCATTTAGGTGTGGCTCTAAAAAGTCATTCATTCCTAACTGACTCACTGTGCTGTCACATGCTCACAGTCGAAATTATCTTCAAATGCATGTTGGTTTGCTCATAACGCCTTAATGCTTCTCCGGAACCCACTGGCTATGTACTAATTCACTCAAATTGCTGATGTACAGGTTGTCTTGTGTGGTTTCCTCCAATTTCTGCTGTGTGCAGTATATGTGAAGTAAATGCACCGTAAATGCTCCTGTTCACATAAGCACTAGCCATAATCCTAAACCAGGGCTGCCCAAAAGGTAGATTGTGATCTACCAGTAGACCAGGTAGGTCACATGACAGTCCCCTAAAACATGTAACTGTCAACTCGAACTCCAAATACTTTGTTTTCCAACGTCAGTAGGAGGATATACAGTACAAGAAACCCTTCCAATTATCGCCCTCTATTTTTCATTTTAAGTGTATGATTCTTAAACACTGTCTAACAGTAAGTAACACCAGCACCGTTATTTCAAAGCTTCCACTTTCAAGGGGTTTTCAGTAATGGGGATAATCACATTTTTTGAGGTGTAGATCTTGTTGAGCCAGTCATTTTGAAAGTAACGCTCAGGTCAAAAAAGTGTGGGCACCAATGTCTTAAACCTATTTGTCATTTCTAACTATTTTAAAATAGTTCAACTATTGACATCAACCTTTTAAATTGATAATCTCTGTATATTGGCTATTTAAAAGGTTTTCATAAACAATGTGTTTAGTTATAAGGGGAGCAAAGATAAACCAGTGGTGACCAGTGGTGTAGACCACACTGACCACAGGAAAAAAGACCAATGGCTGCAATGGGAGGTTTGTTTATGAACCTTGACCTCTTGTCTGCCCTCCTAATCCCGACATCTGTTCCACAGTCTAGCCACAGAAACACCCTGACCTGCACACACACACACACACACTCCTCCCGTCTTCAGGCAGCCTCTGCTTGCTTTTGTTATACTTTTTTTTCTCCCTTCCTCCTCGTCTGGACATGTGACTCACCCCCTCCCATTACAGGGTGGTAGAATCTGCATAGCAGGGCAGTGGGGTCCACATTGAGACAGTGCATGGTTCTCACCACTATTTTGGGGGAAATACAACTTTTTCCCAACCCGGCCGACAGCAGCGACAATGGGATGGTCCACATTCAGGTGGCGGTTTTGCCCATTAGGCAGACTAGGCAGTTTCCTGGGACGGCATGAGGGGAATGGGGCGACCACATGCTTTAAAATGGTTCCAGGCTAATAAGTCTCATATGGATAAATACATTATACATGTCCTCTATAACTAGAATCTATTTTACAAATATTTTTGGCACATTTTACTGTGCCTCTCATAGATATGACGTCACAGGAGGAGATTTTCCCTGGTCCAGGGAAAATCTTGCCTGGGGCTCCAAATTGCTTAGAAACGCCACTGTCCACATTTTAGAGTTCCATTCAGGCAGGTCTGCGCGTCGGTTAAGCCTCTCGGTTCCCAGGCTTTTATTTAGGCGAGCCGGGCCTGCTGAGGCAAGCAGCGCATGTGAGCAAAAACTAAACCCTACAAAATGTCAGTACAAAAAACCCACACGCGTGCACACACACACACACTATTGCCGTTGGGCATACTCCTTGTACCTTCACATTTAACTTTCTAACTCGTAGATCTGTTTTCAGATCTGTTTTAAGAGTTCAGTAAAACGAACTCTTAAAACATTGATACAATGTTTTTTTTTTTTTTTTTTTTTTTTTTTTTACAAACATTGAATCAATAATACACGGGGGGACAAATCAATCAAGGAGAGCTTATCCCAAAAAAAGGCGTTACATTTGCAACCAAACATCAAAGAGCGCTGCTTTGGACTGTTGTGTCCCCATGTATAAATACTGATGCATTGTAAAAGTCCTGTGTTCTAAAACATATACAGTATATATACAAAAGTATTGTTCCAAAATATAGTAGTACGAACCATTTTTCTAGTCAAACAAGCTTGGCTTGATTGGGAATTTGTGATTAAGCAACAGCAAAGCAAAAAGTAAGTCTTAATTGATTAATGTATGTTTTGTAATCATCTACAAAGTAACTCAAACCATTCTGTACTGTACTTGGTGTTTTAACTTTCATTGAAAAATAGCAGGCATTCACGGCTCATAGCTCATAGTGTGGTTCACATTTGTACACTCAGGAAAAAATGAAAATTGATGGAATTCCCCTTTTAATGGGAGGTGTTGCCTGTTGCCATTGCTCATCATGTTGCCATTGCTAGTTGATATTGATCAAAATATTGCTAGTGTATCAGGGCCTTTAGCCTACTCCACCAAATGTACAGCATTTCCTTCTTCCATATTTGCACGGAGGGATTTATGCAGAGAGGTTTTCAACTTGCAAACAAAGCTCCAGAACATGAGTGGAAACATCTATTTGGCCATGGACCCCCCTCTGAAAACAATTTTTACGACCCAACATGATTGCGGCAGACCCCAGTGCGCAGCGTTTACTGTAGACTACTATTTGACATATGAAACATCAGCTTCATCGACTCTTCTTCAAATAGACCGATCAGCATATTAAAACACTTGATATTTTAGTTTGTGTTGAATGGCTCCATGTTCCCTTAGTAATTGCGATAGCATTGTAGCCTGGAAACCAGCCCAAACAGCCACGGGATAAAAAAAAAAAAAAAAATCTCTGGGCATGTTGAGTCGGGCACTCCTCAGTTTGAATTATACCGGTATTTCACTATTCAAAGTGAGCCCTTTTTTTTTGCTGTTTGGAACCGCCCCTCGGAAATAAAACCTCAACACACAGGTTCCAAACTAAGATCTATGCAGTGATATGTGTCCAGTCCATGACAGGATAATAGTATTGTTAGTTTAGTATACCATTATATATTGGTCTCCAATTCTCTCCAGCTCTTCAGTAAACTAAAAGCAGTGCATACGTTTGGTCCGACACACCATAGGCCCTGATACACTAGCAATATTTTGATCAATATCAACTAGCAATGTCAACATCAACAGGCAACATGATGAGACACATGGCAACATTAAAAGGGGAATTCCACCCGTTTTCATTTTTTCCTGAGAGTGTACAAATGTGAACCAAATGGACCCTAGCGGTTCCATTTGTACACTCTCAGAAAAAAAGAAGCCTTAATTTGCATTGAATCATTTTCACCCAACAGCCACCCAACTCAAAATATTCATTTAGCGGAATAAAAGTTACAAAATCCTTGTTTTTGTCCACAGCAGTGAAGCATCAGCAGCCATGTTTTCAGAAAAGTTTATCTATGGTGGGAGTCTGGGAGAAAGGATCACATGATGCCAAGGAGGGCTGTGATTGGAGGATTCCAAAATGTTGACCAGTAGAGGGCGCTAATGAAATGACTTTTCTGAACAACCAGGAGTTGATCATTTTGTATAGAAAGGTGGAAAGTCAACGTTGATAGTTGACGTTGCTTGTTGATGTTGATCAAAACATTGCTAGGTGTATCAGGGCCCTAAGAGTCTGACAGTGATTAGTCCGACACCATACCCCAAACCCTAACCTCACCGGGAAGCTACAGGTGAGTCTGGACACATTGTAATGACACTGCATTATAGTTTCTGAAATTAGATTGTAGTACCTACTACTAGATGCTTATTTCTAATACTAGATTCTTGTTTCAGGCACTAGATTCTAGTTTCTTGACAATCTATTCCAGTTTCGGATACTAGATTCTCATTTCTGACACGATGATTCTAGTTTCTGATAATCAATGTGTCTGTGTCAGTGATGCTCAACATATTTCATGCCAAGGACGCCCAGAATTATCTATTTGGCTGCAGACCACCGTTGTTCTGAAAACAAGTTGTTCCCCCAGGAGCAAATACGAGTTAAAAATGTTTGCACCGAAAGAACATATTCAGAGATTTGTGCATCATTTTCACAATTAAAAAAAAACAAAAAAAAAAAAAATAGCAGACAAACTTGTAGATCTGACCTTTTCAAAAACCTTGAGAAGACTAAAGAACTGGACGTCTGGGGCAACACTAGATTTTGCGATTACTGATGGAAAATAGAGCCGTTTACATTTTTGTATATCCTTCTACCTTTCTTATTCACTCAAACTGCATGACATAGCATAAATTAGGCTTTTGAAGAAAATTTAATCACAGGAGAAATCATTCCATCGCTCAGGTTATTCCCCACAGAAAAAATAAAAAGCAAGTCAAAGAAGACCATCATTGTGTGATTATTTAAATATACAGGCCAGCATATTCCTGCGCTTTCAACATTCAAGAGGAGGAGGGGATAATGACTCGCACTTTGTAAATCAGTGGTATTTGATTTTTTTGTTTTTGTTTTTATTGGTATTTCTTTTTTTGGAGACCGTTTCAGAAGACCATAGATTTTACAACAGATTCAATAATAATAAATGCAGAGCTCTAAAGAGAGAGGGAGAGAACCAGAGAAGTGTTTCTTTCTATCATAGACTGTTGCTGTCAGCTGTTAAAACATCTTTTTTTTTTAACCACAGCCGTATTCTATTCAACAGACACACTCCTAATCACCATTGGGAGGGGGGAGGGGAGGGGGATGAAGAAAAACGAGAAATAAAATTATAATCCAACACGTTTTGCCTTTTCTTTTTTTTTAGTAAATAACACCCAGGATACCATCATTCATTCCTTCCTTGCAGAAACAACAAACGAAAAAAAAAAAAGACAAGTTTTCTCATTTAACATCTTTTCGTTTTGCTTGGAGGGAGGAAAGGATTAAAATAATAATTAAAAAAAAAGGAGCGGGGAAGGAGAATAGACATTTTCTGTGTTCACTGGGGGTAAAGGGACAAGCCCCGTTTATTTCTTAGCTTTGCACCGGCGTCGATCCTTAAACGATAGACGTTCTACAAAGCTCACAAATCTTGGGAACTTGTAGATCGGCCATATTTTCATACGTTGACACCGGCGTGCAACCAAGTAAAAAAAAAAAAAAAAGAATATTAACAGAAAAGGGAAAAAAAAGGTTAACAGGGTCAGCCGACCATTCATTTCAACATTTCCAGAAAAAACAAAAACAAAACAAAAAATAAAAACAAAAATTAAACGTATAGAGAAGAGGGTAGAAGAGACGAGTGGAGGCGAGATTAGGGAAGGGAGGGGCTACGGCCTCCACATCCCCCTCCCCCAAAAAAGAAAAAAAAAATCCTTGCTTTTCTTTCGTTCAGAGTGGAGAAGAGTTTTATTGTATATACATACCGATATATAGATATCGCTGCAGACGTTGGCATGTGTATCTATATATATATATATCCATTACATAGATAGTTATCATGGAAGGAGACAGTTTGTTGTGGGAGGTTTTGGAGGAAAGGGGACAGAGAGAGAGAGATAGAGAGAGACTAAGAGAGAGAGAGAGAGAGAGTAGAGTGGTGGTCCTGGTTGCCAATTGTTAGACTGCGATGGCGAGAGGGCCCACTCTTCTGATTCCCACCATGGACACATGACACAGCGCTCAGAAACCTGCAGAGAAACGCACAAGAGAAGCGCACCGTTAGCATATGAGGAAAAAAAACGCTCCGGCCACCACAACCGTATACGACAGGGGTTTTCAACCTTTTGGATACCAGGGCCCCACCAGTTATTCTGCATTTTCGCCACGGACCACCAATGATGTCTTTCGGACCCAAAACCCAAGGATTTGAGCTTTTGTCCACAATTTAGGAGAGATAGATTGAATGGTGTAGATTCTTGAAAATTAAGTAATTCAGATGTTTAAATATAATTTAACTCCTGAGAGCGTAAAACAAAACCCAATTGACCCGTGAGGGTCCATTTGGTTTCATTTTAACGCTCTCAAGAGTTACAGATCTATAAGGGGTCTAAGTGGTTATCAGCTGTCCATCATTTAGCTGGGGACCACCTGGAATTCTCTCAGGGACCCGTGGACCACCTGTTGAAAACCCCTGGCATATATACACGACATTTCACCGAGCTTAAAAAAAGGCCTCCAACTGCTTCTCCGATGGACTCACTGTGTGGGATAAAGAGTCAAGATTAATGACAATGCGGAATATTCACAAAATGAATACAAATGGAAACGTTACGTTCGAAAGAGCAGGAAATAAGTTCAAATGAAAAGGGATAAAAGAAATATGTATCGCTTCAAATGACAGGTGCTAGAAGAGTAAGTCAAATCAGGATTATCTTAGCCCATTTTACGACCTAGACGGCAGCCGTGTCACTTTAGCCGGTTGACTGCGTCACCCAGATCTGAAAATGTATAAAAACATCTCGAAAACGTGCACAATGGTTGGGAAAAACATTGATATCTAGCTTCAGACATGAAATTCCATTACTAAATTTGAGGATGGTTCAGCACTAGATGATTCATTTTAGTTATTCTTCTGCTAATGCAAATAGACTTCAAGAGCAGTTGAAGTCACGCACTAAAAACATTTTCACCGTAAAAAAAAAAGGTATTGTATGAGAAACGTGATCTCAGTTTTTGGGAGAAAAAAAAAATGAGATTCACATTAGAGGAAATAATGTGCAGCACAAAGATTTATAATAAATAAAGCAATCTGCCTCAGGTCTTAATGGGCCAATTGGCTAATCTCTTTTTGTTTTTACTTTGGAAACATCCGCAGTGAACCACCAGGAACGAGACCTCATTTTGCTTGCTGGACGGAGTCAGACAGGGTCTTATGTTCCCAGACAGGTCTGGGGAAATCTTAACTCCATGTTAGGTACTTGTACAGAGGGGTGAGAACGGCCTAGATCAAACCCACCCACTGCTATGAAAATCTAAAGTCTGTGCATTCTGCAATGTGCGTGTAGTCAAACCGTTTTAACCCTTATATTTTGAATGTTGCGGCAACGCTAAATGGAAACAAACGTGAATAAAATGTCAAGACTGAAAGTGTAATGATGTTTTTAGACCTGATCTTTCTAAAGTCATTGTTGCTGCTTTTCACACACACTGGTAACAGCCAACCAGTAGAGGAAATCACAGATTTGAGGCATTAACCCCTTTGTTTTTTCCCCCTGACATTTCTGACTCATTCATTCATAACATGCATCTACCTATGTATGTACCGACAAGATCCAAACACACGGCACTGCGCTGCAGGCTTTGAGAGAGGACACACTGACTTTACTGGAAAACTACTGACTGAAAAAAGTTGAGAATGTGTCCCAAATCCACTGTAATATCACAGATTACCTGCACCTTTGGTTTCCACATAACCTAAACTCTACTGTCATTTCTGCAAATACAGTACTGTCCCCCACACTTTGTTGGAATGCTATAGTGTTGAGTGTAGAGTGCCGCGAGTCGTACTTCGGCCATTGTCGCCGTATTTGAATTTGTTTCAGAAAAACATTAGCCAAGAGACTTGGTTATGCTTTGGTGCACTGTTGAAAAAAACTCAAGCAGTATCGTATTTTCCGCACTTTAATTTATATTATAAGGCGCACCTTCAATGAATGGCCTATTTTAGAACTGTTTTCATATATAAGGCACACTGGATTATAAGGCGCACTGTTGTTTTCGGAGAAAATTAAAGGCTTTTAAGTGCGCCTTATAGTCCAGAAAATACGGTAACTAGAACTTGAAGGCTCAGTCTTTTTCCACAATCGAGATAGTCTTAGAAGCAACTGCAAAGCCACAGAAGGCGGACCATGTGTCCCAATTTCAATCTTCCAGGTAAATTCCTGTGGTGATTATAGTTAAAAACCCGCCTCTATCGCGCGTCATGACATTTAGTAGACACAAGACATGTTAAAAAAAAAAAACGATTTCGCATCGATGTATCGATCCAACAGCCGGCAATACGATGCATCGACACGTCCGCAAGAGTATCGATTCATGTTTAAAAATAAATGAATAAAAATATCTGGTCTATTTTATCCATTTGCTCCTGGACATAATTCAGACTCCCGTGCTGCGGGTGGCGCTAAACCTATTTTGTCCTCCTACCTCGCTTCCTTTACCCTCTTTCCACACACACACACACACACACAATAGAGTATCGAAAAAAAATCGAATCGTTGGGTCAGGAAATCGATACTGAATCGAATCGCCATGATGGGTGTGATTTACAGTACACCCCTAGTAGACACGGTTTAAAATTGTCTTGTCGTTGGCAATTGGTATTTTAATGTGTGTGTAGAGACACCACAACAAAATCTCCTCACAATCGGAGACCGCCATCAGTCGCGTGTGTAGAAGGCAGAGAGTTACTGGAGACAAGTGTGTGACAGAGAACAGTCCCTGTGTGACTCTGTGCTGCAGTGACGCTGCAGGACAACAGACCGGCCCTCCGCACCGAGGAACCACGCACACGGCCGCAGTGTCTCCATGGAGAATAAAGAACTCAGGGGTTGACACTAAGGTCTCCGAAGCACTTGCCCATCGGGCAAGTGCAAGTCAGGTTCTACTTGCCCTCAGGACATGGTCACTTGCCCCCCCCCCCCTCCCCCCAAAATATTTTGCATTTATTTAAGTTTACTTCCTACCAGGGGTTTTCAACAAGTGGTCCGGGGACCACCAGTGGTCCCTGAGAGGGTTCCAGGTGGTCCCCAGCTAAGTTGGTTAACCGGATGTAACTCTTGAGAATGTAAAAATGAAACCAAATGTACCCTTGCGGGTCCATTTGGTTTCATTTTTACACTCTCAAGAGTTAAAGTATTCATCATCTTAATAAGCCCATCGTGGTCAAGGACCCAGTGGTCCCTGACCCCAGCAAAATGATAGTTTGGAACCAAATGAACCTGGGAGAGAGATAGGTAGAGATAGCTAGAAAGCAGGGAAAGACACAGAGGCAGAGTGCAATGACTGCCTTCAAGACAAATTTATCTTGTGTTGTGTTATAGTGCACTAAGTTGCACACTTGCCCGATCGGGCAACCAGGTAGCAGTCTTCACTTACCCCGCCATTTTGTTTTACTTGCCCCGGGCAAGCGAGCAAGTGTTAGTGTCAAGCCCTGAGTTTAACAACACTAACCCTGGCTGGCCGTCCCCCATCTGGACATCACAAAACAAATCAATAAGAGTTTCACAAAAGAAATAAAGTGAGCTCCTATCTTTGGCATTTATCAGACAACGATGCATATAGGGCATGGCCAAACCTATTTTGGGCTTCTCTTAGTAACTTAGCTCCATCTACACACACACAACAAGATGGGCTATTTTCAGCGATGAGATTTGGTTTAGTGCAGTGCTTTTCAACTCTTTTCCACGTCAAGGCCCATTACTTATTGAGCATTTGAGCCACGGATCACCATCTGATGAGTTCTCGCACCTCAGACCCAAAACTAAAGAATATTTTGTTATTGATGAATAGGGTTTTGTCCACAATTGGTGTTAGTACCATAGAAGAGATAGGCAAACACTGATCAAATACAATAATTCTTCTACAATCTTGATGTGTAAACTGCAATTAAAACAAATGGACTGTACTACTGGTGTGTGTGTGTGTGGTGGGGGGGGGGGGGGTAGTGCACCAAGTACATCTATGGGCGGGGGTTAAATATGTTTTAGAAGTGTAGTGTGTAATAAGGTGGCGCCATTTCTGGCTGGCTCATCGCTCTGTCTTAAGAGGTCAGCTGGTGGTGTGTACAACCTATCAATAGACAGATTTAGTCATCATTAACATTTCACATTTTAATCTGGCTTCAGAAGTGGCTATATGCCTGGACTCGCCATCGATGAGGTCACTGGTAGGCAGCTTCTAGAACAGTCCACGGGCCATCAACTACACAAAGAGTGAATAGACGGAGAAGATGGCATCTTACAAGCACAAGAGGATACCAAACTCAAAGTACATTAATGGATTACATTCTTTAAGTCCATCTTTTGATCCAAATGTATCGCAATTTGTGATAAAATGGGCACGGCCATTTTGAGGAAAAAAGAAAAATCACTCTTACACCGTGACATGCCTACCCAGGAGGTCAATCTGCTAATAGCTGCTTTGAAAGGTCACCCAGTGTAGTCAATACCAAATTAATATTTGACGCTTTGCACTTTAATCCCTTCTACTGTGACAAAACAATTCAGCACACAGCGACTGCTCTCTCCCTCTCTCTAGGGCCTAGAGCTCTGTGTCGCAGAGTCATTCAGCCTGCTGCTTGGGCTTCGGCCAGACTTCAGAAAGAGCTTCTAGCTCTTCCTTTGTGGCTGTTCTTGAACGTTTAAGTTATCGCGTAGAAAGTAGAAATGTTAAAACTCCTGAATTCAACGTCTATTAAAACAACACTATTAAAGTGTCATGCTGTGAGCCTGTCAATGTGCCATTTTCAAATGGATGTTAATAATTATAGGGCTGACGTTGTTAATGTTTGTTTTGTAATACAAAATAAAAATCTACAAAGTATCTAGTTGTCAGAATAAGTTGTCAAATAATTGTAGTGGAGTTAATGTACAATATTTGTAAACCAGATTTAGTATAATAAGTAAAAGGTATTGGAGTTTAAGTGCTCACGTAATGCACAAATATCTAATAAAATGGTAGGTAGTTGATTCTTGAGAGGGCTCCAGGTGGTCCCCAGCTAAGTTGGTTAACCAGATGGAAAATTGGGTAGCCAGATGTAACTCTTGAGCGTAAACATGAAAACAGGTTTACGCTCTCAAGAGTTAAAATATTCATCATCTAAGGTAGCCCACTTAATTAAGAAGTCTACACAATCAGAGAAGGTAGAATAATAGTCATTTTGATCTGTATGTTTGCCTGTTTTGTTTGCGAAAATACAGCCTGGAATTGTGGACAAAAACAAAATAAATCTTTCGTTTTGGGTCTGAGGGGTGAAAATGTCATCAAACGGTGGTCCGTGGCTCAAATGCTGAATAAATAGCAGGGGCCTGGTATGAGAAAGGTTGAAAACCCCAGCTTTACACCATACTCACTGTAGTGTGACCACTCACTTCACTGTATAGAGCATTTCAAACTACCGATCAAAAAGCTGCTTATAGCCGTTCTTAATACCGAGCAACACCTTCGGTTGGAAAGACCCAACTGCCGTCCGGGGTCAAAGGTCAACAAATGAACCCTCCAGCTGAGCGAGCGAGCACGCACGCACGCACACACACACACACACACACGCGCGTAAATGTCACTGTCTGGTTGTAAAAAGATTCCATGTCTAGTTAATGCAGGGACCCAGAGGAGCTATTTCTGTGTGAGGGGTGCACACAGTGTGGGGTTTAAGACACTGGACATTTGAGCAGGGGTGAAACAGTTAACCCAACTAATCCATTATTAAGTATATTAACTGATACGAAATAAGCAACAATCTCCAAAAAAAAGAAATAAAAATAGATCCGCATTTCGAGCATGTCGTAGCTGAGAATATCCGATGGCGTCGTTGTGAGCTTGTAAGTGGGTTATTTTCACGATTTAGTGGGAAACAGCCATGATAACGCCAGTGGTTAGTTGCCAATCCGATTGATTGATGACTAAGTTAGTTGACAAATAATGAAATTATTGATTGGATTAATCGTTACAGCCCTACATTACAAGAATAAATGTTTAAAGATTCCTTGAAAAAGAGTATAGTCTGTTGATGGATTTAATATATATATATATATATATATATATATATATATATATATATATATATATATATATATATATATATATATATATATATATATATATATATATATATATATATATATTAAATCCATCAACAGACTATACTCTTTTTCAAGGAAGCAATTGATGTTGTAGCATGGGATCAATGCTACACTTAAATTCAAATTCAAAGGCAAATGGATATGTACTCTCTGTATCCACTTGCTTTTTTGTCTGGGAAAAAAATATTAAAAAATAGAAATCAGTTATAGTTTTAGAAACATTAAAATAGTAATGGGTGATAAATTAAATGGGCAATTGGCCAAAATGGCAGATCAAAGAATTCAGCCAGGTCTCCGTTTATATAGGAGCGTTTAGTTACCAGCGTTCTGGGGATTGAACTTTGACCTTGTTTCATCACTACAGCTTAAAAAGTTCAGATCCATTGCTTCACTTTAGACACTGGCTCAATTCAAACCATGCCATCAAAAGGGCTGCATGTAAATGTAGCCCTTTTGATGGCACGGTTTGAATTACTATTACTTTCAAATAGCACTGATAAAAGACTGAATAGTATTGGGACACACACACACACACACACACACACACACACGTTCCATTTTTGGCTTCTATGCCTCCGCCTACTTAGCCTGTGTGCCGGTTGTGTCACAGCTATCAATGGAAGAGAGAGTTAGCAAGCATGCAGCTAGCCAACAGGCTGAACGTGTCTCTAGGCTTGGTTTAGGAACAGCTATGAATGGAGGCTGGGGAGGTGTGGGGAGGGGGGTTTTCCGTAGCAAAGTATACTGCTAACCAAAAGGGGCTGAAAAGTGCCTCCAAGCTGTGCCGAGGAAGGAGCTACGAACGGGAGAGGGTTAGCAGCAGCATGCAAAGCACGCTGGCTGAAAAGCGCCATGACCGCGTTGTACACAAAGGATTAGAGAGCTGCAGTGAAAACCGGCGTCATCAACGTTCCTATTTATAACCTACTGCACTGTTCTGCTCTTTTTACACCTACTGCCAGTAACCGCCGGACGGACAATGAGGAGAGTACTCCTTTATCCTCCTTCGTGGCCCTTTTTCTTTTTATACGCTCCGGGAGTTTGATTAATCAGCCAACTGGAGTCGTTGGTTTCAGAGCAATTGTTTTGTAGAATCTACAATGTCGGGGATGAAATGGGTTAAAGGAAGGCTAAGCATTGTTTGTTTGGCCAAGATAAAGAGGAAGAAACGAGGGACGGTTGTAGCAGGAGTGAACAACAAGCTTCTTGAAAGGGGGAAGGGTTAAAGTAGTTTAATGACTCAACGCTTAACTGAATTTATAGTCCGTTGTGTACCTCGATCTCCATGCGCACAAGGTGTTGTCCTGCGTCGTCGCCGTGTAAGCTTACAGATGTGCCATTTCAGACTCAGACAATCAAGCGATAGTGTCTGATTAAATTCAAACCCAATCCTGTAAATAAACCAGTCTAGTTTATTTAGGATGACCATTAGCAAGTTAACAGTTTTCGTGCCGTTGAAATGGATCTACGTCTCCCGTTATCATTATGAAATACAGTAACGACTGATGCCGCTGCCGTTGAGCTACGCCTTTGATCGTTACTTACCGGCGCCGGTTTGATACGATCCCCATGCTAACAGCAGCGTGCAGCGACCGCAGCGACCATTGATAGACCATAATAAGGGACGGACCAAACCGGAACCGGAAGTGTGTGTCCGCCAACCAACTTGTCCGTGGGGAAACATGGACCGAAATATGAAATATGACTTTTTGATGAAAATCGCTGGCACTGGCTACCTCAAAAAATATGAAAAAGGGCTGGCACTGAGTGTGTTAAGAGTGAAGGCCCTATTAGTTAGATGTCCCTCGGATGAACCTGTTGTGTCCACAGCCCGTTGTAACACGGTTTCGAAAAGCACTTTACGGATAAAGTTCACATCATATCAAGACAGCACGCACACGTGAGACGAGCGAAGGAAACCAACGTTTGCGGAGATAAATACTGCCTACCACAGCCCAACAACTCTGGCGGCTACCTAGTTGGGGAAACAACTAACCACAACTAATCCAACCGATACTAGCTACACAAATTACCTTCACCAAGCATCTAAAATGCAATGAGATATGGAATTTGAGAAAATAGTTAATGTTGGACAATCACAAAACAGGGTAGGTGCGGTCTAAAAATGGATATCAAGTCAGGGGGCCTTTGATAATAAAAACAAATGGCTTCTATTAATGGGACTATATACACAAGTACAAATGTAGGCCGTCATTTGAGCGATTTAGAAAGTGCCGTAAAGACACGATTATGAAATTTGGATATATACTGTATATATTTCCACAACACGAGGCCTGTGCCACTGAGATAATGTGCTACAATAAGTCAATTATACATCTCAGGATATTACAAAACATTAGTTATTGCATGCATTACTTAAGACAGTCAGTACAGCACAAAGGTTTTCTTTTGATCTCAACCCAGTCTGAGTGGCATTTCGTTTGATTAACTAAGCCAATTGTGAATGTTGACGCCTTTCAATTGTTGAGAAATATCAGATCTACAAGCTCATAGCGCACCGAGTGTTGTGCTAGGAGCTTGTCGGATATGTTTTAGAATATCGTGGAAACTTTGCAGGGACGTAAATTTTAGGTACACAATTATAGTTCCAGGGACAAGATTTTAGTTCCAAGGATTTTAGAACTTCAGATTTTCAGATGGAGATCAAATTCATTATTTTGGAGCTAAAACCTTTTTTTTTAGATTCAGCTGCAGTACAAATTTGGTCAAGGCACATGAAACATGAAATGGACCCGTTTCATGTTTACACTCTCAGAGAGTTAAAAATGTCACCAACTGATTTAACCCAAGTCTACACGACTAGACAATGTAGAAGAGTAATGGTCATTTTGATCTGTACGTTTTGCCTGTTTCGTTTCCCAAATCCAGCCTGGAATTGTGGACAAAAGCATAAGAAATCTTTAGTTTTGGGGTCTGTGACGCTAAAATGTCCATGTCATTATTCCGACATCCCATTGTTGCGACCTCCCGTTGTTTCAAAACTACGAGACGCAAAACCCTACCCTTCTCCAACCGTAAGCCTAAGCCCAAACCCCCAACCCTCAACCTAAGGTTGAGCGTCGGGGATTTAGGCTGTGAGGTGGTTGAGCGTCGGGGATTTAGGCTCTTAGGGTTACGGTTGGAGAAGGGTAGGGTTTTGCTACAAACATGCCTAAACCCTTCTCTAACCCTCATCCTCACCATAACCGCATCAAGCACGTTGCAGCTGATAGTGGATTTCCAGCGCATGTTCGGACTAATGGGAGTTCTGATCTATGGGACTTTGGTACTTAGATCAGTCCCCGAAGAAATAGTGTGCCCTGGTGCCAAAAAAAGGTTGAAAACCCTCTGTCCTAGCTCCATACGGAGGAGGTTGACTGCTCCAGCTCTAGGTGCAGGTGGGTAAGTGTGTCTTGCCCTGGGGCGGGCAGGCCAGGGGCCGTCCAGCCAGCCGCGACTGGCCATGCTGCTGCTGCTGCTGCTGAAGGGAATGAAGCCACAACTCCTATGACGACACATCAAGCAACTACAAACAATCAATCACGACAAGCAGGGAGGAAAGACAAACACTTTTAGAAAGTATATCCTCAGACATTTAGGACACATCGTAGAACCGAAAACCATTCAAAATGACTGATCTACAATCTCACAATGTGCACTGTGAAATGTGTAGAGCAGTCCCCCCCCCCAGTAGTGGTTAAAACAGTGCTTGTAGCCAAGAGTTTGTTCATTGGACATTAAGTAAAAGTGTTACTACTCCCAAAAATGATACTTTTTCAATCAATTACTCACTGTGTTGCGTGGAATACTGAAAAGCATTTTTTTAGTTGAGTTCCTTCATGGATACAATAAAGCACACCTAGCATAGATGCCTTTTCAAACATATGCTTTCGATGATATATTTTGAAGTGTTTTCATGTTGGAAGACAATATCAGATCGGCTTCATTGTCTAGTAAATGACCACACTTTCCTTTACTCAAGTATTCCATGCTAAACAGATGAGCATTTGATATAAGAAAACATGGTTAGAGGGTTTGGTGTGGACAGGTGGATTTCATTTTTGGGTATAGTAGGGTTTTAAATTATATATATAGTGCATTATTATAGTCTGTTGAAGAAAGACAGAGCCACAGATCATACACGCAGTGAGAACTGAAAATAGACTGGGGTATAGATGATGCAATTTCTTTCCAAATGAAAAAAGTGCTACAATGATTCCCAAATGCATATAGATTGTGTAGCAACCCTTGAATTTAGGTGTCAACAATGCATCCTGGTGTTTACGTCCACCTGTGAGCGAAGGTGTGCGAATCACACAACTCAGCTACAAGGTAGAAGAGAGGTGTTAGGTCCACAAATGCGGGAAAAGAAAGAAACGATATAGTCAACGGTCAGAGCTGAATCACCACCCCCCAAAAAATAATAATCACAGAAAACCACCATCATCCCATTTGATTATGCAGGGTTAATAATGAGATTGTAGTAGAAATCAGAATAGATGTATGATTGAGAGGGCGGGTTGTCAAAAGGAACAGAAATAAAAATAATGAAATAAAAATAAAAATAAAACAGCAGAAGTGTAAAGAGCTGCCTGTGGTCCGTCCCAAAGAGCAGGACAGATTATCAGGTCAGCAAAGTTAGTAGTCAAATTCCCCAAGGACGTCTTTGCTTCTGCAAGACAGACCAATTGTATCAATTTGTACGTTATGGTTCTGAAGTATTTGTGGGGATAAGACAGTACTGCTTGAGAACGATATAGATATACATTATCGTTCTATGAAATAGATTTTGTTTGTTCGATGAAGTGACTGTTCCCCAATATTTATCATCATTTTATTTGAACCATTCTGAAGGGGTGTGGGTTGGGTGTTTGTTTATTTTCCTTTTTTGATAGAGCAATAATAATGATATTTATACTAAAATAAGAAAATAAATATATATACTGTACTGTATCATCTATAAATATATATATGATGAGCAATTGGTGTCTCTGTAAAAAACGTCGCTTGGCTGTTGGCTACTAACCTTTCATGTTAGGCTTGGTTTTGTCAGTTTGCTTGCCTGTGGGGGTTTGGGCCTGTTGGCTCTGGCCCCCGGAGGAGGCGGCCTGCTGAGCGGCTTTCTGTTTCAGCATGGTCCAGTCGAACGTGTAGTCGTACTGGTGGTTCAGAGTCCTGCACGGGGGGGAGAACACCATCCCATCAATACACAAGTCTTACCTCCAGACCACACCTGGGCATTATGCGGCCCGGGGGCCAAATGTGGCCCTTTGGCTGACTAACCGGCCCAGGGACCAAGTTAAATATGGAAAGTTGATTAACCAGATGTAACTCTTTGAGAGTGTATAAATGAAACCAAGTTAACCAAGAGTTAAAATATTCATCATCTGAATTAGCCCAAAGTCTACACATTCAATCAGAGAATGTAAGAGAATGGTCATTTTTGTTATCCTGTTTTGTTTCCCAAATCCAGCCTGGAATTGTGGACAAAAACAAAAGAAATCTTGAAGAAAGTTTTGGGATCTGTGGGGCTAAAATGTCATCAAATGGTGGTCCGTGGCTCAAATACTGAATAAATAGTGGGCCCTGATGTCAAAATGGTTGGTCTTACTCTTACTTTTATCTTGAAATTAGACCTCCACAATATTTTATGTATCCCATTTGGCCCCTTGGGAAAAATAATTGCCCACCCCTGCTCCAGACCATTCAGTGAGCCCCGCCTCAAACTGCTATGGTTCAATCACAGCTAAGAAAAACATGAGATAGACAAACCTCTCCACCAATAGCTTTCCTATAGGACAGGGGTTTTCAACCTTTTTGATGCCAGGGACTATTTTTTTTTTTTTTTTTCCAGAATTGGAGCCACGGACCACCACTTGAGGACATGTTAGCCCCACGGACCCCAAAACTAAAGATTTCTTTTGCTTTTGTCCATCTTCTAGTTGTGTAGACTTGGGGCTAATTCAGATGAATATTTTAACTCTTGAGAGTGTAAAAATGAAACCAAATGGACCCGCAAGGGTCCATTTGGTTTCATTTTTACGTTCTCAAGAGTTACATCTGGTTAACCAACTTAGCTGGCGACAACCTGGAACCCTCTCAGGGACCACTAGTGGTCCCCGGAACACCTGTTGAAAACCCCTGCTATAGGATAAAACCCATTCAGGCCGGGACCATTTTTGGATTCTGTACAATAGGCATTTCAAAATTCAATTTTTGCGATGGTGCTATCATCTATATTTGAAATTCTTTAACAAAGCGTAGGTCAGGCCTAAATGGGTTAAAAAAAAATGACACATTTTTCCACTGCATATAGGGCATGCCTTGTTGATGGATTTGGAAGAGAATTTGAACGTCTGGTTCCAAAAACGAACCAGTATTTAATGTGCAATGCCCATGATATTTACATCTGAATGAATGAGCCCTGGGCTGGGCAGTGTCTTGGGTGGACACTGGGGAGAGGGTGGGGCATACCTAAAGGTCTATTCGTTTAGATTCTGTAAGTCACTTGATAAAGAGGAAATTTCTAAAAGAAAAAAAACCCAGCACTCAGAGCTTCTGATTTTGAGGTTATTTTTTGACCTTCAGATCTTCGTCGTGTTGAAACAGTGTTCACCATAGCGCGAATCAGTGCTCAACACCGATGAAGATCTTAAGGTCGAAACGAGTCGATTTGCTGCTCTACAGCTGCCATGCCTGCTCTGTTAATAATTAAAAAGCTCCCCTAAAATAAGAAGTTCCATGCAGGGTGGCGTTTTCTTCTGGTTAAATAACCAAAAGGCTTCCCAATACTCCTGCAAACCAACTAAAAAAACAACAACATCTTAACATTAAGCACATTCCTTTTTGCACCAACATACAAAAGAAAACAAACAAAAAAAGGGTTTGTGAACATGTTTAATCCATGTCTGCATGGGTTGATTATTTGGCAAATTAATTTTATTTTCCTCTGGCAAATTCATTTTAGAGTTGTCAACCTTTTCAGTTTCAAGTATGCATTTGGATTTTGGGCACATTCGGTTCCATACCTTCTAGGTAAAATGTCAAGAGGATTTTATATCTTGGGGTCGCAGAGATCCAAATCCTATCAAACGGGGTTGGGAGGCCTAATCTAATCCACATGAAACTGGGGGTCCTTGAAATAAAATTAAAGGTTGATGATGATCCTTGTGCTATGAGACAAAGAAAGTTTGTGCCGTGGTGTGTGAGCACATGTGATAATGTCTCCATTATGACAGACGATATACTGCACTAGTTAGAATGGAGACCTTGAAAAGGTGACAATATGGAGACATGTTTAACAGACAGTTCCACTGCGGACCAGTACCAAGATATTCACCCAGCTTTCTTTCTTGGCGATAGCCTGTGGCGGCTTAGATTACAGCATTTGGGGAAAGCAGTGAATTCCTCACCCCTCCCAAAAAAAAGGATGAGGAATTTTGTTCCCTTTTGATCGAGATGACAGTACTTGTCATTGTGTGTGTGTGTGTGTGTGTGTGTGTGTGTGTGTGTGTACCTGAACAGGATGCGGAAAAGTTGGCGCAGGTACATGTAGTCGGGGGCCTCTTCAAAGCGCAGGCCGCGGCAGTAGTTCAGATACATGGCGAACTCTGCAGGGAAACCCTGGATACACACACGCACATAGTCGACCGTTAGTGGATTTGTCTCAATCACATTTTAATTGACGATTGTCATACAAAAAAAACAAAAAACAAACAAACAAACAATTCAAATCCGTCTTTGCCATTTAACATCTTTGATGTCAGGACCAGCTGTATGCCTGATTTATGATTATTTTGCTCTGGTGTTTTAAACCATTCTGTGCTGCACTTGTGGTGTTCTAACTTTCGTTGAAAAATAGCAGGCGTTCACGGCTCGCCTGCTATTTTTGGGGAGGATGTGAGAACGCAGCACAAATCCTTCACGGTGTTTTCTTTCAGGGTCGAAGGTTTTGTAGAATCTACAATGTCAGGGTGACATTTAAAAGCCTACACTGGGCTTTGTACATCCGTTATGTTCAACTCGAGTATTAACAATTTCTCTGCTGAATCCATGTATTTACGTTTTGGAGGAACGTTTTGGCGGGGTGCGGCGAACGTAAATAACCGTTTGCGGCATTATGATCAATAAACCAGCATTTGATTAATAATAAACAAAAGTGAACGCATAAATCCAAGTTGGTTCTGTAGTATACTGTTGCTTTAAGGCCCTGACGATGTCACAACCAAAACTCCGCCCACCTACCCATTTTTTTCCCTGCTTTGAGGAAGAAAAACAGACAGGCAACACAGGCTCCGGTCAGGGGACGTAGCACAGGCTAACTACTGATCTCTGTTGTTGCTGGCAAAACAGCACCGGGACTTCGATTGCTTGTTTTTTTCCATCAATTGGATTAGATTGTTTTACTTTGGCCATCTGGATATTGTGTGGTTGATACTGGCATGGGAATTTCATCTTTCTTTCTCTATTTCTCTCTCTACTCTCTCTCTCTATCTGTCGGAGGGAGCATGGACGGAGCGCAGCTCCAGCTGTTCTGCCTACGATCCCTAACGATCTAGCAAAATCTGGCTCGTTGGGGTGTGTGTGTGTGTGTGTGTGTGTGTGTGTGTGTGTGTGTGTGTGTGTGTGTGTGTGTGTGTGTGTGCGCACGTCTGTGGTCTTCAATGCTAGCTATGTTTAGCAGCTAAACGTCTTTGCAAAGAAAGCACAACAGCCCCCCCCCCACCCCCCCCCCACACACACACACACACACACACACACACACACACACACACACACACACACACACACACACACGCACGCATGCGCACACACACGCACGCGCGTGCACGCACACGCGCAACGGATCCCTTTTCTCTGCTATTCTATTCTATTGCAGGGATTCTGACATAAAACCTCAATAAAGATGGCATGTAGATGGCATATTTTTTTTTTCTTTTTTCTTATTAGAGCAGAGGGTGTGCCCTTTCATATGGTATATGGTTTTTATATATTACTGTCAACATAATTATATTATATAGACCTGAAAAATATTATTCCATAAATGATATGGTGTTGGCCCACAACGCAAGTTGAATTCAAATGGCAATTACAGACAAACGGAAGATGGGATGAATGTAATTTTTTCCCCCCTAAAAGTGGACAAATAGGGCTGTCAATCGGTGTATAGCATGTACAATATCTTCATTTGGTTCATATATATATTTGTCTGTCAATGTCTCTATACAATGTATTTTTACAAGACTGCTCATGTCTCTATAGCATTCAAATGGCAATATGTCCTGAACAATAGGTGGTATGAATGCATTTTTTTTTTCTTGTGAAAGCAGTGAGTGTGTTCTTTCAGACGGTATATGGCATGTAAATGTCGCTATAGGACTTTGGCAACATAATCATATTATATAGAACTGAACAATTATTATTCCATACATTATATGGTTTTGGCCCACGAGGCAAGTTGAATTCAAATGGCAATTACAGATGAACAGAAGATGGGATGAATGTAATTTTTTTTTCCCCTAAAAGTGGACTAAGAGGGCTGTCAATCGGTGTATAGCATGTACAATATCTTCATTTGGTTCATATATATATTTGTCTGTCAATGTCTCTATACAATGTATTTTTACAAGACTGCTCATGTTTCTATAGCATTCAAATGGCAATAAGTCCTGAACGATAGGTGGTATAAATGTATTTTTTTTTCTTGTGAAAGCAGCGAGTGTGCTCTTTCAGACGGTATATGGCATGTATATGTCGCTATAGGACTTTGTTTTTTATTGGCCTTGTTTTCAATTAGTGACATCCCTAGTGACATCACTCAAAGAGCTTAGCACAGCTCAAACCCCTTTTTTCCAGGATGCTTAGCAGTGAAATTGTTAAGTGGTGGTCTGATCTTACCTTACAGAGGACCTCGACGGGGGTGGACATCTTCTTCTCTGAGATTTTCTCGTACTTCTGCTTCTTGGTGGCAGCCTGAGGAGCAGCGTGGGCCACAAGGTCAACACATCGGTTCAACACGCAGCCAACAATATGACGAAAGGCCTGCTATGATTGCAGGTCATTGTCTATTTTTGCAGGACACAATAGACCTTTCAGTAAGCCCCTCCCCAAACTGCTATGGTCCAATCACAGCCAAGCATAACGTGCGATAGACAAACCTCTCCACTAATGGCTTTCCAATAGGATAAAACATTGTTTTCCAAATCTATCAACAAGACCTGCCCTATGCAGTGGACAAATGCAGATTTTTAAAGAGATTTTGAAGCTGCAGCAGCACTTTGTAAGCACTAGTGTAAAGTGAGGGTTCTCACTTCACCCACACACACACACACACACAGCGTTTACAACACACACACAGCGTTTACGATACACACCTTTCTCAAATGTGCTGTATGTAGTTTAGTATGCCGTGTTCATTGTCCCTCCCGAATAAACAAACACGTTGAGTAAACACAAACTCTGGCTACTCAGTGTAAATGTAATTACCTTTAAGCCCTGCCAGGGCAAGCTGGTTCTGTTGAAGTACATCAAGACGTAGCCTAGCGACTCCATGTCGTCGCGGCGACTGCAAGAAAGCGGCAGCGGGGAAAAGGTGTTGATTAGTCGAGGAAGATGGATAAACGACATAAGAACGGTACGTGGAACGGTTGTACTTTGACTCTGACATCGGGAACGCTGCACCCTGCATTTCATTACATCTCAAATTGTATTATTACGTATACCCGGTATGCAAAATCCCCCCCCCCCCCCCCATGACTAATGATTTTAGACTAATTTTACTGAATCCAACAATAATCCAACAAATCTTTTACATCAGGACTTGAGCCATTTTGACCCGACACTATAAGATTGTACAAAATGTTCACTCTGAGAGAACATACAATATTCAAAGATTTGCGCTATGTTTTCAGGTGTAGCAAGTCTGTTTTTCTATAAAACTTAAAAACACCCGTACAGAACCGGTTCATCAAATACCATCAGTCGGCCTGCTGTCAGTGGAGGTGATCTCAATACTCCCAATAATGTTATTGATACACTAGGACAGGGATTTTCAACAGGTGGGCCCTGGTATGGAAAAGGTTGAAAACCACTGCACTAGGACGCACAATTCCACTCTTGGTCAAGAAGGGATTAGTTACCGAGCAATGGAACGAAGCAGTGATCAATTACGGGGCGATAGAAATATGGCCTCAACATGCATCCCCAGGACCCACCGGGGG
The DNA here is from genome assembly GCA_039105355.1 of Benthosema pterotum. Classification (NCBI taxonomy): domain Eukaryota; kingdom Metazoa; phylum Chordata; class Actinopteri; order Myctophiformes; family Myctophidae; genus Benthosema; species Benthosema pterotum. The sequence goes on along the minus strand of CM076984.1, from coordinate 811,973 downwards.
ATACGCGTACGTACCTCTGTTCAATGCCCAGGTGTGCGTTGATGGAGGCGTATCGCGCTGTCCCCGTTAAGTTCTTGTCTTCTCTGTAGGGGATGTGCTGCCGCGTTCGGTTGTCTCGGTACTTCTTAGCCAAGCCAAAGTCAATGAGGAACAACTGATGGAAAAAGGGGAAAACACAAATCAAGTGATATTTAAAGTTAAGAAAATTAAAAAAAAAAAAATCAATAAGGCTGCCGTTATTTACAAAAAAGGGCATTATTTAATGCCTTGTGCCGTTATATTTTGTCACCTGAACACCTTTGGTTTCAAGAATCAGCATTTTTTTTTATGATTGTCGGTACAGGCCACCCGAAGTCAACTGTTCCTCCAACACGTTTATTACAACATTTAATACAAGCATTCGCAACCGAATATGCTTTGCTAAAAACGTTAGGTTTCACGAAATAAAAAGCATCTCCTGCTACGAGCACACTCCCTAAAACAGCGATGGGAGCACACCATAGAGATACATAGAAAGGCAAATGCCTGTTTCGTCTCCAGGGAGCGGTTTGCTCTCAAACGAGGGCAAGCTTCGGCGTTGGTTGCCAAGGAAATTCGTGAAAAAGGATGACGATGATGATGCAAGGATGCCAGGGATCGCAACCTCAGAGCGATACACGTCGCTCCAATCAACTGCGGTGGAAAAGCGAGGCGTCTACCTTTCTATGTCTAGAGAGCGCACACACACACACACACACACACAGCGGTTGACACTAAGGTCTCCGAGGCACTTGCCCATCGTGCAAGTGCAAGTCAGTTTATACTTTCCCTCAGGTCATGGTCACTTGCCCCCCAAAAATATATTGTAAATTTTGCATTTAAGTTTACTTCCTACTTGGGTGCTTTAAACCAGGGGTTTTCAACACGTGGTCCCTGAGAGGGTTCCAGGTGGTCCCCAGCTAAGTTGGTTAACCAGATGTAACGCTTGAGAACGTAAAAACGAAACCAAATGGACCCGCAAGGGTCCATTTGGTTTCATTTTTACGCTCTCAAGCGTAAAAATGCTTAGAGCGCACTAAGTTGCACACTTGCCCGATCGGGCAACCAGGTAGCAGTCTTCACTTGCCCCACTATTTTTTTTACTTGCCACGGGCAAGCGGGCAAGTGTTAGTGTCAAACCCTGCACACACACACACCCACACACACGACACCACCCATATGGCTGCTGCTTTCTGCTGGTGCGTCTCCACTGGTGACGACATTTCCATAGGTCAGCTGTCATCATGGTTATAGATCCCCATTAGAGCCACCCTGCCTGCCAGTTGCCTAACAACCAGCCAAGGTAGCTCTAGGACAGCTGTCATTGTAGTAGCCTACACCGTGCTCACTGAACCACAGCGGCTATATAATGATGTTGCCCAAGTCGTGTGGGCAGTGTGTCGCTCTCTTTTTCTCCATTCAAATGTCCAATCTTCTATAATTAGGACACGTGGGAGATTGAGTGAAAAGAAGCTTGATTCAGAGATAGCGAATATGTGGGAAAAACAGAGAGGGGAAAAAGTGGAACGCAGCAGGTGAATGTACCTCCTCTGATTCAGAAATAAGGCCACAACCCCCAACGTCAGCCAGATTACTTCTTTTTCGCGTAATCGCAAACTGGATTCGACCCCCTTTTGGGCTAAAGCAGGACAGGTGGCATGCATCCGGGGTATTTCTATTCAAGTCATATTAGGAAGTGACCGTTCGTATGAATAGTTTCACGGCAATGTTCTGTTCAATCCTCAATTCAGAGGGAAATGCAGCTAAAGTTCAAGCTTCTAATGGAAACGGGACAGCTCAGTACAGTGGAAGTGGGCCGTTGACTCGCAACCGGTAAGCTACTACTCTGCAGATATTGGAAACAGAGTTCTGACTCAATTTAAACTCAGAAAACATGCGCGATATGTTTCTGGCATTGTGGGCTTTCGATGATAAAATTGTAAAAAAGGCCACCATAAGACTGTGCATCACACCAAAGCCCAAGCCACCAAGAGGGAGCATTAAACCCAAATAGGCATGCTGGCTGAACAAGCTTTCGCCTAACTGGACCTAAAGGCCTTGACACACTAGCAATATATATTTTGATCAATATCAACTAACAATGTCAACATCAACTGGCAACATGATGACACATGGCAACACCTTCCATTAAATGGGCATTCCAATTTTTATTTTCCTAAAAGGTTCTAAAAGAAAAATCATTAACATGGTGAAACAACTTTTGTCAAGTTGTGTTTCACCATGGGTAATGGTTAAAAAAATGTTCTGTCCAGTGAGGCAGCAGCCATGTTGTTTTAGAAAAGTTTATCTGTGGGAGTCTGGGAGAAAGGATCAGGTGATGCCAAGGAGGGCTGTGATTGGACGATTCCGAAATATTGACCGGTAGAGGTCGCAAATGACCTGACTTTTCTGAACAACCAGGAGTTGATCTATAGAATAGTGAAAAGTCAACGTTGATAATTGACGCTGCTCGTTGATATTGATCAAAACATTGCTAGGTGTATCAGGGCCTTAAAACATGAATACATCATGCTCCGCGCACACGCGGCGCCCGTTAATGACTCGCACAACATGTATGCACAAACGCCTTGGCAGTGCTCATTCATGTTTGTGAAATGTCCCACTTTCCCCAGCCGGAAGAAATGCGCTGGCTGGGTGAGCAACTCCATGCAAGTGGAAGGGAAGGGGATTCCGGTGCCGGCTCAATTATTTATAACTCTATGATCACACCATCCAAACAGCCATCCAAGACAGATTGTGCACTCGGTGAATGCTGAATTTGGGCCGCCATTAGGCCCTCAAACCTGCGTGTGTGCGTGTAGATCGTCATGGACCTCTCTCATGTAGCCTAGAGGATATCGTTCCCATCTCAACATATAACGTTAACAAAGACTGACTATTGGCACAGACAATGTAAAAATCTTTATTCATTGTCAATATGAATTTATGCTAATTTATGCTAATAAAGTGCACAGGTTTCATGGCAGTATGTTATTTGCATGTTTATGATACCCAAAATGTCCTGTGTGTTAGGTCTACTGTCCAAGTTGGTAACACTTAACTCACCATCTGGTGCCTCTGAAATCTTTCAGAATAAAAGGCAAACCTTTCAGAACAAACACCGCCAGCAAAGGCTGAGCAAGCAAATGCCCACTCCCCCCCCCCCCCCCCCGCCCAAAAAATAAAAAATAAAATAAACAACTTAGTTGAACTTTTGCACCCATATTCTGTCCTTATGAGAAATTACTGACTCACACAAAAACAAGTAAAGACCGGGAAAAAATGAAAAAAAAAAAAAAAAAAAAAAACGTTCTTGATTATGAAATATTGCAAAAATAATCAGTCAGTGTCAGCACTAGCAGGGAGCCAATAAACAAACACTTGCAAGTGGACAACCACTCCCTCACTATACAGCAGAATCTTCAGACTGGATGTTGCTACATTCTACCGCTTGAGATAGTAGTGATGATATTAAGTTAAGTGCGGATAACCTCCCTACTAATGGCCTCCCTACTAAGGGCAATATGCACTTCAGATCAACTCTTCCTACTCCCAGGAGCCTTTACCTACTGCCTCCATCAGTGTTACCCGATTATACCAATTAGGGCTCTGTTCCGTTTAGTGTACGGTGGTTCTTCTCAAACGTTCATTTCAAGGACCACTGTGGGAACCCACTCACAGACCCACGAGTGTTTCCAGTGAACCAGCACCTGACCTGAACTATCAAAGCCAGAAAAGGCCCCCTCTTTTTGTTTTTCTTTTAAGGAAACAGAGCCTTAATTCATATCGCTGGTAACACCGGTGATCAGAGTAGGTAAGGGGCCACCAAGTTCTTTCCAAACCGGCGTGCGTGCAAAACAGAGCCCATTAGATACGGTAGCAAAGCAGAGATTGCTGTGGCATATATATATATATTTTTTTTCTTTGCACAGCATGAGTGTTGTGGGTAAAAAGGTCACACCTGGTTTAATCCTGAGAAAGATGGGTCCTGAGCAGAGCTAACAGCCATGCTTCGTTTCCTCTTCCCCACTGTCGAGTCTAAACACTGGGGGAGGGGGGCAGACAGTAGAGGGGCAGGGAGTCAAACAACACAACAGGCTCTGGACCACCAAACAGTTAGCATGAGCAGAACCAACACTCTCAGGGGGTACACTTTTGGCCGTCAACGCTGCTCGGCGCACGTCGAGGAGTGGGGGACTCAACTCTGGCCTCGGCTCGCCATCCACGACCGAGCCGCGTTTTGTGACGCAAAAGGCTGGATTTGTACATGGATGTCAATTCTTTGGTTTTTGATTTTACAGACCCACAAGTTCACAAGGCGTCGGGATCGGTCATTTTGTGGGGACAGACAGAGGGAGACCTCGAACGGAGGTCTGGGGGGGGGGGACTTTGGTCAACTATATAGAGGGTTTGGGGTAAATTTTAAAACTGCTTCAGCTAGCGGTTGCATTAAAAAAATGGTAGGGCTCACTTTACACCTGGCTTTAACATGCTTCTAACCACATCTCTCATGCTAGGAACAGACTTTGTGCTTCGGTAATCTCTCGATATTAACATCCTTTAAGATGATTCGAGAGATCACCGGCTTCTGGAAAATTGCGCTACATAGGTTTCTCAAACGTCAACTTAGGCTCCAAGCAGTAATCATTTTTTAAACTGTGTGCAGCGGCTTGTAGAGTATGAAAAAAATTATGTGGTTTGCAGATGTGTTTTGCATTTGCACCAGTCCCCCCCCCCCCCCCCCCCCCCTTTTTAGATGATACCAGTTTCATTTTCAGTCAAACCTAATTTGTGTATAATAGTATCCTGCTATGTGTATAACCCAACCCAAAAATAGCTGACTGCCAAGCCCACAAGGCATCGTGTTGTGAGCAAGTAGATTGGGTAATACATTGATAATGTTTAGTGTGCAGAGCAAAAAAGGAGGGAGCCTGGGATAGAGGACCTAGGGAGCCGGTGAACTAAGTAAGGGTCTAAGTGGTTTAATGTGGTTGAATAAACACCTTTTCATTCGCGAAGGTTGCGTCAGCTTCAGCTTGGACTCTCTCAATGTGACTCGGGTGCATTTAGTCCTTGATCCCAACCTACGCAATCCCATCAGCCAGGACGGATGTTAATGCCAGGGGAAAAACGAGCCTTGGGGGATAAATGTCGACACAGGGGGGTTTTGCAATTGCCAACAACCAATATATCAAATCTGTGCCGCCAGAAAGGGTCAATAATAGCTCAGAGCCTGGTTCGTTATATACATATCCACAAAGGTCCGGAGAAGAGTGCAAGTTCAACTCATACTAGTACTAAATCCCTGTTATCTCTTGAGAAGCACAACAGACAGACAGCCTAAACAAATGCCGGCGCAGACAGGCAACACCGCGGCTCAGGAAAAGACAAGAGCGAGGGGGTTGGGACTGGAGTTGGAAGAGCAGGAAGAGGAGATAGCATTTGTTGTCCTTGTTCTGCCGCTAGACGAGGGACCACCCCAACTAGTACATTTAAACCAGTCAACACCCAACTGGCTTTTCTGTTCCATCCGCCTCGTAACAGTGGAGTTTAGAGCTCGTGGACAGCCAGGACCTTACTTCAGAGTACACTGCATCAGTGGTTTTCAAACAATTAGATACCAGGGCCCACTACTTATTCAGCATTTGAGCCACGGACCACCATTTGATGACATGTTCACCCCACAGACCCAACACTGAAGACTTCCTTTGGTTTTGTCCACAATTCCAGGCTGGATTTGGAAAACATAAACCAAAATTCTTCTACATTCTCTAATTGTGTAGACTTCTTACATAAGTGGACCTAATTCAGATCAAATATTTTAACATGAAACAAAATGGACCCACAAGGGTCCATTTTGGTTTCATGTTTACGCCCTTAAGACTTGCATCTGGTTAACCCACTTTCCATTACTTAGCTGGGGACCACCTGGAACTCACTCAAGGACCACTGGTGGTCCCCGTACCACTGGTTGAAAACCACTGCACCGCATGAAAGCTGCTAGACTCAACACCAGTTTCTGTTTGTTTGATCTGCCCAAAAACAAAAAAAAAACAAAAAAAAACAAATGTGGCTTCTTTGAATAGTTTGAGCCGGTTTGAAGAGTTTTTAACTGGTGTGAACAGATGGTTGATAGCAAGCCAGGGCCTGGAGACTAGGAGAATTGTGGCTATGGGGTTGGGCCTAAGCCGTGGGAGGGGGTGGGGGGGTAGCTGTGGTGCATAATTACAGTCAGCTAGGCCTGGATTCTGACATACAGTCACTGAGGCTATAACATACAGAGCTACTGGGTGAGGTTTAATAGCTTAATAATAAAAAATAATGAAATGCTGTCTGTCTGAGTGGTTAAACAGAGATCCTCCTTCAGAGCCTGTTTTGCCATTTTTGACTTTGCAAGTGTTTTGCTTTGTTGCAAAATATAGCCAAAACAGTGATGGCACAGCAGGTTTTCTGTTTGCAAAAGAAAATAGCCATGTTTACTGTAAGTGGAAAATAGCCAATCTACAAGATCACGTGACACGGCAATGACGCAATGTTATGAGCTTGTGGAACTGTGCGTCACCATCGTGTGACAAAAGAAACTAAGGCTTGAGTTGTTAAAGCTGATGTATGAAGATGTGTTAATTAACAATGCTATCAAGCCATCCTTGGGGCTATAGTTGTGCCATTTGGCAACGCCTTATGTGGCCATGTGTGGTTACTGGAAAGCAGAAGAGTATGAGCATGGTGGATAGCAGTGTAGTTGGGTTGGGAGTACATAATCCATTACATGCAGCAGTAGTAGAGGTTTAGGCATTGCCTGGGTATTGCATGTGCACAGTGCAGCTTCAATGAAATGGCATCGGGTGTGAGAGGCACTCGAGTTACAGTGTTTCTCAACAAGAGGGTTTCGAACACAACTCTAGGTCACGGTAGTAGGACGATTATGATGACTTAATAGTCTCCTAGACTAAAGTCTGGGCTAACCATGTGTCTGAGCAAAAACTGTCCCTCGTAGCACAAAACCATTCTATCAAAAGCAACAAGGCGAAGGTGTTCATCTGATGACTCCCATATCCAAACTAAAACTATTCATATATTCTGCAATAATAATAACTAAGGGTGCAGATGCAGAACAACATTCTGATAAATACCAATTTCTACTGCTACACTGATCTCCTTATGTATTAGAATTCATTCTAATGTCACTGAACCAATATAATGTAAGATTTTAAGATATTAGTCTCCAGCTTGTCATATCCATTTCACCGGTGCTACAACAAAAATGCAAAAAATACAAAAATGCACTTATTCTGCTTATGACATATCAACTTACATTGGCCATCAAAAATGTATTAGCCACACGTCCAAAAATCGTCTCCCACAGTATTTTGACAGCTGATCAACAGTTTGATCAACTGTCAACACTGAAGAGACAATATACTGACAAGGCACTAAACAAACAATCTCTAAAGGTTCCTTTCTGGTGCACAACCAAAAAGACAAGACACCAAGGCTTTAAAAAGGCTATAACTTCCTCTGTTTCAGCATCAACATAAAGCTTTATTGAAGCTTGTGGTGGAAGCACACAGCAGCGCCAACATTGAGCAACCAGGTCGTGAATGCCAAACTCATGTCCATAACCACTTGAACTCCAAGGTTTGCCCATTCTGAAGGAATTCATGATCGGTGAAACCAGCAGATCTACAAGCTTGCAATACAACGAACTTGAACATAGGCTAGTTTTGGCAAAGAGGTTTAGTGGAAGGTGGCAGAAAGAGTACAGAGCCATGTTTATAGGGGCTTAGAGAGGGTTTAAGTGGTTAAAACAGGCTGGTCGAGGCTACCTGCCGGTCCACCTGGCTTCTTAACTATCCCATATACAGCCTGAATGTGAGGAGGAGTGACCAGTTGACCCAGTCGATTGGACCCACTCGGCAACAACCGCCGATAGCGCCGACTAAAGTACATTTGCGAGACTGGCTGACTGATCAGCAGAAATGTGCATTACAGTGCAATTTAAGATTGTCAACAATCTACTTTGTACTGGACACCACCCCATCAGTCTATCACAGTTTGTCCTTACAAATAAATGAATGAAAAAAAGAGGTACAGCTGCCATTCACACAAAGACGCACAATGATACAAACACACCGAGCGGCACACCAGGCGGCAATGCCAAAAATGAAATACAGGCTTTAGCACAGCTGCCCACTCCAATACTTTCCATAACTGGCTACCCCAACGGACAAGGATTTTGGCTTCTCTTCAGCTGTTTGATTTAGCCTCGACACTCGTGCAGTATGGAGACCAGGTCCCGGTTTGTCTGATATTGCAGTGGTTTTTGCGGTTGTCGCATGCATCTTTAGCTTTAACTTAGCCAAATGTTGCCTGTCTGCAAGGGCTCTGGATGAATACAGAATATATCGAGAGTGTTTACAGGCAACTTGACCATTATATACAACTCGGTTCAAATAAGACAACAAAGGGCAATCATCAGGAAACAACGTAACATCTTGAATGGTTGCTTTGTTGTTCTGTGGGCATAGAAATGTCATTATTGTACATCATGCAGACAGAAGCCTTTTAACAGAACCCAGTTACTACAAACTGGGCAGGACTGGATTAAAAGTCACATATTGTAGCTCACAAGCACAACGCATTGTATTGTGACATGTTAGCTTGTGAGCTATTTTCTGTGAAGATATTTGGGGTGAACGGAGTCTCCCCCCAGGAGACTCCGTTCAATGAAGCAAATGCAATTAAAGAGGCTAACAATCTCCATTTCAATAACTCCATGGAACAAACAGCTGATGGATGGCCTTTCACTTACTTTGTACCCATTTGTGCTATTGGCTCAATTACTATTCTGAAGAATGCTTAACAAATGTACATTTGTAATTAAAAAAGGGTTTAGTCCTGTGGCTATGAATGTCTCAACTGTCGACCGTAAGTCTTTGAGGGGCAGCAATATGGACCTTTCACACCAGAAGTGACTATGCACATAGCACAGTGCAACATGGTTGTTTACACTCAATGATATACTGTAGCTGGACTCTCCTAGATATCTCAAATGACCTTTTAATCAAAACTCAGTAATTAACAGTAATTAATGGAGTCCCTTGCTGTGAGATTAGTTCCAACTACTACTTCTACAAATGCAATAATGCAACTAGGCCTAGGTCCATTTATATTCCTGCCTTCCGTAGACATAATGTGCTGTAGTTGACGCTACTCTACCTCATCTAACCTTTGTATATATGTAGGTGCATTTGTACCTCTGGTGTGAAAGGGCCACGACCTCCAAGTGTTTCACTTGCACCATACATACAAGTGTTTAAATCAGAGCCAAGTGTCATACTTTTTGCTCCATTCGAGTATTCAACATCCTTTGACTACATACTACAGAAAGCAATTGAAGCAAATCCATCAATACTGGCCAAGATGTTCACCTAAGACAAAGAACCATTTATATATGCAGTCACTGGTAATGTACCTTAGATTGCAGTGGTTACAAATATGAAAACTGGTTGGTTTGATATTACATTGTGATGTTTAAACATACCTATCTTATACCAAGGTGTTTAGAATTTTGCTAGCCGAGTGGGCAAATTTAAATTTTGGCAGGCAATTTCATCATACCAAGGTTTTTTTTGCCCCCCATACCCATTATTATAATCAATGTCAAACAGATTATGTAGTTCAGGGTGAACCAACCAACATTGGCCCAAAATTGATTCTGCTGCTGTGCTTAAAATTCCCCATTCAGTTGGAAGACACTCGACTTCACAAATTCCACATAATGGTTCTTTATCAGTGCCAACTCATAGCTACTTACTGTGTTGACGGTGTACATTTATCCTGTTAATGTTTGTAAATAAGCAGACCTGCAATCTTGTTATCTTTGGATGGTAATTGTCATTTTCAAAACACCTCACCATCAGAACACTTCTGCTAATGTTTAGCAGAACAGAGTCTCTGGACTTTGGCTTGTGAACACACATTGGTTGTACACAAGCAATTTGGAAATAGATCATGGTCTTTCTTGCATAGAGTAAGAGGACAGCAATCACAGTCGTGGTAGGAGAGGGGTGGCATTCTAGTTCAGTGGAAAATGTAGACTTTCACCAAAAAGCATCCTTTTAACTACGCTAAACCACAGTCACGGATGATGCATTATTCTGAGGAAGTCATAGTTATCAGCCATATAAAATGCTGTGTAGTAGTGTTATTCTTCCAAAGTGTGGAGGCAAATCGTAGGCTGTAATTAACTACAACTAAAATACAAATATTGAAAAGGATGTTCCACAGTTAGCTTGTTATATTCATGAGAACAGCCAAAAGGTTATTATCCTTAAAGACCAGAAGCAGACATAACGGGGGTTGGCATTGCTGCAGCTGAAAAGGACAAACTATCAGTAAGGATTTGAAGTCATCTGGATGAGTCTTACCTTGTTACAGTGGCGTCCGATGCCCATGAGGAAGTTATCTGGCTTTATGTCTCTGTGGATGAAGTTCTTTGTGTGCACATACTCGATTCTACTGATCATCTGGAGAGAGAGAATACAAATGACATATTTAGCCTAACAATCCCAATGTTTCTTAAGGGTTTCATGCAGGGGATGCAACAGCCAAATGCACTGATTTAAGAGGTTATAAAATATTTTTTGACAAATATACAATAATCAAAAAAGTAATCAATAGAATAATTAATAGATAGTTGTAACATTGCAAATGGACATTTTGCATTCCAGGTTCAGAGTATCTGAAGGATTCAGTGTGATTGTAGCTTGTTATGCTACCTGATCTGCCCGCGTGAATTGTTCATGGTGAATTGTTGTTTGTTTTGTTGCGTTATGCTATTATTGTAGGTCATCTGTGTCCGTTACCTGGTCTGCCAGCATGAGGACAGTCTTCATGGTGAATCGGCGCGAGCAGAAGTTGAACAGGTCCTCCAGACTGGGCCCCAGAAGGTCCATGACTAGGACATTGTAGTCCTTTTCTTGGCCGTACCACCTAAACAAAAACAAAAAAGTAGGAAAGTACAATATGAGTATGTTGAATCGTATTTTCACCTCACCAAGATGGCTGCCGGCTGCTGCCATCTAATAGAGACCATTTACAATGTTGGCTCAGATTTCCACGATTGTTCAGAATCATTGCCACCTACTGTTCTCAATATAAATGCTTCTGATTAAGAAAAATAAAAAAAAGTTTGTTAGATTATATATAGCCAATCTAGCTCCCTTTTCCCTCTGGCAAGTGGAAACTGAAATGGTTCTAAGATAAAGCACCAGGTTTCCTGCAGCAGTCAATGTGTTGCTTCATCACCAATGTGTCAATGTTTTGTTTCAACAGCAGAGCGACCATTTGGCTAAGGTCAAGTCGTCATATTGGATCACTTATGGTAAATTCAATATGCTCACCTCTTATGGATAATATTTATACATGCAAGTTGCAAGGTGTTGGTGGTGCACACGAAACGGTTGCCTATCCCTGTCGTGGATAATAAACTGAGAGTCCTTGAAATGTCAAATAGTTGCAAATCACTGATCTACAGCACATCACTTGGTAGTTTGTTTTGGTTGTATGGAGGCGGACTGCTCATTCACCGTCTGACTTCATTTTGCAGATGTTGAAATGGTCTGTTGTGCTACCATCCTTGAAAACCTTCTCTTAGCAAATAACACATTCATTTAATACTTGTAATGGTGTGGGCGCACTCATAAAACAGCCACCACTTTTGCTGTATATCATAGGTGCGACTGTTAATTTGGAAAATCCAAGCTAGAAAATTTGTTTTTACTGACAAACCTGTCCGTCTTGTCAAGACACATTTTGCTACCGTGCTGCCAAATAAAGTTTAGTCTGGTTGAGCAACGTCATCAGAGAAAGGGGAAACTTGATTGAACAATAATAGATATACAAGCTACGAAAGTGTGTATTGCAACTCCTCGTGAAAAGATCTCACTGTTAGCACCACAGTGGAGACATTTTTAATCGCATAGGATTTACCCACGAGTGGGTTTTGCGGATCCAACACAGACTTGGCTTTTGTTATGGTTGCTTGTAACCTGACACTCCAAGGATGACCTGGAGCTTCAAGAGAGACACTCGAGCTACCAGTTTTGCTGTCTGTCTGTCGGGCCACACAACACTCTGCTTGGGCGGTGTGAGGAGTGTTAAATAATATGATGTAACACAAGCGACTGCACTGATGTACTCAAATGTCAGAAATGTGACGACACGGAAGAGGTTTGAATTATACACATACAGCAACACTGTAGGCCCAAATCAATCATCCTCCTATCAGACAAACGTGTGGAATCAATTGTTTAACTACTCCGCTGCTACGCCTATTTCTGTGTGAGACACAATTTAATTGAACCACACACAAACATGTGCAAACCACATGGAAAAAATGATACTGCTGGATTATTCCTCGGTTTCCCACTGAACTCTCTTGCGGCCAGGGGGAGGTACAGATGCGTGAGGTAGCAGTTTGCCAACCAGGCGAGCAATGAGCGAAGAAGAGTTGGCCTTGTTGTGTTGCCTGAAAGTGAAACTACTCGAGCCCCCGGGGGCTCTGTGGAGGCTCAACGAGACCTACTCAATTTCTACTGTGCTTTACGACAATAACCAAACAACAGCCCTCCTATGCAGAAGCATGTCAGGTCAAGCCGAGTGACCTCTAGATCCACTGGTTCGTCAAGTATGAAAAAGAGTTAACAGTGCTCAAAATGTCAGTTTACAGTTCAGATCAGCTATTTGTTCAGTTTAACCACCTATTTGAATAACCCCTAGTAGTTACCTCGTCGTGACATGTGGGACATCTGAAAATATCAAAGCATTACTTCAATATTGTACTGTGAAAGGGCTCGTTATAAAATATTACAAAACTGACAGGGAAACATAGTGGACGGCATAGGCTACACGAATGGCAAGCTGATTCAAACTAGAGCCAGATCAATACAATCTGTAAACATAACATGGATATAGGCCCGCGTGCACTGTCTAACATTAGAACAACTCTCGATCTGACTTTTCGGCCAGGCTCTAAAAAAATCCCCCACTCGCTCACTCACCCAACAGCACAATGAAGTGCTGGTGAGAGGATGAGAGGCAGAGAGGTTTCCTGCTCTAAATCCCGTTGGGAAAGCACTGGGTTCCTGTGGCGCTCTGAAAGTGGGGGGATGGGAGGAAAAGTACGAGAGAGCAGCAGCAGATCAGCAGGTTTGACTGGCTTCATGCGGCCCTCGCTCCACTGTTGGAAAAGGGGGTAGGGCCCGCATTGAAGACAACGCTTCGATCCTTCAATGGAAACGTTGTCTTCAATAAAGTAATTCCTTAGCCTAAAGAATTGTGTGTGCCTGTGTGGGTCCTACCTCTTCCCTGATTGTTTTATTAGCCAGGCACCCAGTGTTGAGGTGTACATGTAGTAAAAAAGTATCCTCTCTCTATCGTTTATTGCTTAATAGAAGTGACTCACTTTTCCAGTAAAGCTGCCTGTACATATGGTTAGTTGCAGTTTGCGTTTTTGGAGGCTAGTTGGTAAAGTGTAGTTTTCAAATATACAAGCCTTGTTAGTCGATTCATTATGGCTCGTTTTAATAGCCATACTCGAGCAGCACCGAGCTACAACACCACATCACCTCACCTTGCAGATCAGATGAGAGCTTTGCAAATCTTCCTCACAGTGTAAAGAGAACTCCAACAAATCTATAGGCACTGCACTGCACAATACACTGCTGCTACATAACAGCCAAAACATTTCTAATTAATTCAATAAAAAGGCAATAAAAAGTGCTGATACTGAAACTACGTGGTTGGTGATTTATACAAGATCGAAATTATCAAATGGTTATCTTCCTCAGCAACAGACTAGTGAATGTAGAGCACATTAAGCAATAATGCAGCAAAAGGCAGATGAAGTTATGAACAACCACACAGGCTTCATCAACTTCCTTGTCCTACATGTAATGTTTACATTGCCTCCTCAAAACTAATCCCTACAGAAAGGCTCGTCTTCCTTCTGTTGGTGACTTTAAATGTTAACTTTTCAATCCTTCAAAAACGGCAAGTAAAGTAATGTAATAGAAATCTTCCGACTGCACACTCAGTCTCTTGCTCACTTGGCTATAACAAGGTTACTTAATACAAACCTGATGGACTTGTTTTTAAGGCGTGCACACACACCTTGCCAGAAACCACACCTTAGTAGTTCCACAACCATTGTCTAAGCCAAGGTGCCAGTTTCCATGGGGGGAGTGTGTTAAACTTTGAGTAGGGAGGAACATTAACATTGGCCAAGTAATAGTAGCCTAGATATATTAACAGTAGCAGGGGTTAGTAAGTTTGCCCAAATTCTTGGCACGTCATTATAGGTGAAACTTGAAAATAGCTATAGAATATACAAACTCGTAGATCATATAACAAAAGTCATGAATTGGTAGATGGGCAATTTTCACTTTGTCAATAATTTGTAACCCATGTTTTCACCTGGTGCCAGTTGCCTAAGCTGTAATCCTTGATGCTATTCTCCCTATGCAACCCTGGGGAGAGACCTACACTAGGGGACAAGGGGAGAACACGCAAGGTCCAAACAACTTATGCACTTTCAACTGAAAATGCCCATGGCAAGAATTGAACGTGGCACCTTCATCTAGCAGTGAGGTGACAGTGCTACCAACTCTGTCAGAGTGCACCGTCAAAAGCGCTGGCCGGTAAAGCGTTTTCCCCTGGGTCATCGTCAAAACTCTGATATTGCATCATGCCGTTGTTAAAAGTAAGTTGTGCCCCAAACTGGGGGAAACTGGGGCAAAGGCCCCAGTTTCTCTCAACACTGCTAGCAGGCTGTTGATCAGATACAACGCTTCGATGAGTTGGCCATGTTTTATTGGGTGTAAAATCCTCCCAGCAGACTTCATTGAACTGTAGGTCACCGTGCTTCTTTCTGCAAACTACTAATAAAGTATTAATTAGATCAAACGTGTTTATCTGTATATTCTCTAACTTTTACTGCCATGTCATCCCGAATTGCCCCGACAGGAGCAATAAAGTGTAAATAGGATTTCATTGTAATGCGTCCCAGGGGCACAGTACAGTATTGCATCCCAGGACCCCCGCCTACCCCGAGGGTGACCTGACAAGGATACAGGGGGCAGGATATTTGCATCACTGTGAAAGGTATCACTATCCATCCATCTGTCAATCTCTAGATGGCAAGCGAACTGATGCTTGTGAACACCTCTGATGTGAAGAAAAATAAATGAAATGAAGCAAGATTCTGAAGGAGTTCCACTCTCCACTGTAGTGTGAAATGTCAATCATATCCACGTTATGTTAGGATTAGGCCACCATGTGCCCATAGCCTGATCAGCCACAATGAAACTTGGCTTGCATTTTGGCTTACTTCCATTTTAAGTGCTGATAAGGATCGTAGTGACGCGGTTTGGCTCATCAACCTGGTATCAACTGGTTAAGTCGCAATAACAACGCTCTCACACGCGATTACACAACCCATCTTCATTCCTGGTGAAGACTGTATCACCAGGGACTTGCCAGTGGGCTGCATTAACCAGGTGAACACACCATACACTAGCCTGGCTACTTTTTCAGAGGAAAAAAGTACAGGATGTCTGTGGAAGTCAGCTGAAGGTAGTAGTTGTTTACTCAACAACTTTAATAATGCTTACCAGACCATTATCTAGACACCTTTTTCACTATTATATAGCTTGAATATCGAATAGCTCAATGAAACAAAATGCATATGGAACATGAGGATGACACACATAGTTCTGCAGTTCTCAACTGTTGAAATATGAGTCATTCGTGAGCCAACGAGGATCATATCAACTGCTGCCTCAAATGGCAAAAAAAGACATGGTATAGACTACACTAGACAACATTAGTGCTATTGTTTAGGAAGCGGGTCCAATTATATTGGTTGCAACAGTGGAATTATGAACCTCAAACTAACTGATCATGTTTTTACACTTGAGAAACGATATGGGCAGTCCTGGTGTCAAAAACATACTGGTAGTAGTCAGTCATCTCCTTGAATAACTGGCCTACTAAGAGTATATTGCATTGCTGACACCCAGTCAGCTTGGCTATGTATTTCTGTTCTCCACATTTTTACTCTGGGTTTCATTCAGACACAAGACTACCGATGTTACAGAAATAATGAGATATACTGTGACAATAAGCAACTAGAACATGAATTTGTGATGATCCATTGTTGGCCACATCACACACCCTTGGCCTCACAAGAAAGCACCGGTTTAGAATAGATGCCAATCATCGCATTTCACATACAACAAACAGGAAGGGTAAGCAATAGATGGAACAATGTGGCTGACTCAAATTGCATCACAACAATCACAGCAGCATTCTATAATACGACATGATATGCCACATCAAAGCAGCATACACCTGAACACGCATTAGAAAAAACATTGTGGGAGCATGAAAAATATTGAAAAGAAATGTAATAAGATTTATTTGGTCGCATTATCCATGATTCCTGGATAATCAGTGACTGACTACCATTGGGATACTGTTCATGGTTAAGCATCTTAATTTCCACACAATTAGAATGTAGAATAATTGTCATTTCAGCCCTTGCCTTTGACATGCCCTGTACCACATTGATGTAGCATCGAATCCACACATCAAAATACCCCCAAAAGTATTGGGTCTGTGGGGCTAAATCCAAGCAAAAACTATGGCTCAATAATGGGCCTTTGTGTGAAAGGGTTGAAAAAAAAGAAAAGCACTGCTAAAACAGGGACATTCTCATGAGTGTGTGGTGTGTTGGGTGATATTTACACAGGCCTCCGGTCTCTCCACTACGTGAAGCTACAGCAGAGGGCCTTCTGCTACTAGTGGACGGATTAGTGTATTCGTCCGTCGCCCCACATGGAATCGGTATCGGTTGAAAAACACGTTACTCCAAGTCGCATTGAGCACAGAAAACAGCACGGAACATTGAGGAACAGAAAGCCCTATCCTGTGCTCGATTCAGCAGTGTTTTCGCTATACTATATAAAGAACTCTCCGCCCGCCGCCATTTTCTTTCTAACAGTAGGAGGAAGACATGTTGGGGGATTGCAAACACAACAAAAGGGAGAGGAGCGGCCATTTCCAAAACCACCACAACATATAGGCATGATCCGTCTCGTTGACCTCAAAAACACCGCGTTTCCACGGCACAATATTGTGGAATCATTTAACGACATTATGAAGAATCATTATGCTCGCGTGTCGCGAAAAGGGGGACACGTTAAAAATGATTTAGGGAGGAGGGCAGTAAACATGGTCGGTGTGATTAGCATCACGCTAACGTAAGCTCGTGTTGGTGCATCTCTTGTCGAAATGAACCCGTTTGTTACGCTTGGAAATGTGTTATTTCCCCACACACACAAAAAAAACGACCACAAGTTAGTCGAGTTGACACGTAAAGGCCAAGGAGGCAAAGCCATCATCATGGAAACAAACAAAGACAGCACACCAGATAGGCCGTGACACCCCCTCGGGGGGAAGTGTTGCACTCTGGCAGTGGCAGGCGGTGTAGCCAGATTGTGACAGAAACAAGCAACCGTATCCATGAAAACAAGCCCAAAACGCCTAACTAATTCCCTGCCTGGCCTGGCTATCATTTTAAAAATAGCAGATGTATAGCTCACAAGTTGGGGCCCTCAAAACTAGGGGGGCTCACATGTTGGGGTGGTCAAAACTTTTTCCTCCTGCAAATCTACAGAATCTATTAAATTGCACCCTATAAAATCCCCAGCACTGAATTAAGTCCCCCAGGACTGTTAAATTTAATCCTGAAAACGCACACATTGGAATATTCTTTGAAACATTTCTTAAAAAACAACAGTAGTGTTGTATTGGAGGAGGTTGTCAAATTTTACAGAAAACAACAAGCCAAAGGTCGCTTCTAATCAGCCGACATGGCAACACCGGTGGCAAGCACAAAAGTGAGCAGTGGTAAAAGGTGTTCCCTATCGTTTTGAGTTACCTGATGTGCGGTATCCCGACGCCTCCTTGTAGGATTTTGTACAGCTTGCTTTCGTATAACAGCTGCGGATGTCTGGCTTTCTGCGATTCCAATTTGACTGCTACCTCCTGGAAACAATATTATAGAGGGATATTGTGAATTTAGTAGAGAAGTGAGCCACGTCGCTGGCTGGCTGGCTGGCCATCATCGATCTGTGGCTGGTTCTTGGCAACAACATAAAACAAATCACATCTTTATTTTTTTTTAGTGCACTAAAATGTGTCATTAAATCAATAAAAACATGACCACGAATGAATCTGCATTATAGTACCTCTCCATTTGTGATGTTGATTGCCAGGTAGATGTCGCCGAAAGAGCCCGATCCGATTTTCCTGACCAGCTTGTATTTCCCACCGACTATGAATTCGGCCTTGGAGCCGCTGCTACTCGCCATAATAGTGATATTATATTATTAATGAATCGATGAATGACGATTCACCAAAACACGAGCAGCCCCAACTCCTCGATTTTTTTTTCCTCTTTAAAAACGACGACAAGAAAGAATGAAAAACATGAGAGTCGACGATGATTCCTTTTCGGTATCGTCAGTCGGGTCTCTCGCTAGCAGGAAAAAAACAGCCTCCCTGCTCTCCAACCAACCAACCAACCAACCCTCAGTCCAGTTGGTACAAAATGTCTTTCAAAGTTTCTCCTTTTCGATGTTCACCAGTGCCCGAAAGGGTGTATTCGTGCGTTGATGTTGGCGTGTATTCCCATAAAAATCCAGGAAAAAAACACAAAACACAGTTGGATCTGTTGTTTGTTTGGTTTTTTTTCCTTTAAAACCAAACCAACCGGAGGCCAAAGTCGACCAAATAATAATCCCAGTCAGTGGCTTCAGCTTCTTCTTCTTCTTCCTCGGAGTTTAGCCCCCAAACAGCTAAGCTAAATGTGGCTATCGTTCGATCGACGATAGCAAAGAAGAAAATACGAAAAAACAAAAATAATCCTGGACCTCCTCCTCTGTGTCGAGGGGGTCTCTTCTCTTTCGTTCTGTTTGGGGAGAACTCCAGGTGCTAAAGTTCGTAATTTTTAGTCGAATTTTCCAAAAAAAGGGGGGGTAGCAACCTTCTTCCCGAGGCGCAACCCACTCGCTCACTCCGCCATCTTCTCTCTTCACAACCAAACTAACTAGCCTTTTCTCTCTCTCTCCTCTGCTACTGCTGCTGTTTGGTGGGTTTCGGGCTGCTGCTGGCTGTTACGCCGGAATTGGTGACTCATCGAATTTGTAATTGTGACAGAAGAAGGCGAGGCGATGTTGTTGTTGTTGTTGTTACCTCTCTCTCTTTAACATTTGTTTGGGATTCACCTAAAACAGGGGTTTTCAACCTTTTTCATCCCAGGGACCACCATTTAATAATAATAATAATAATAATATCTGGGACTTATAGAGCGCTTTTCAAAATACCCAAAGACGCTTTACATGTGTGGGGCTGGTGGGGCGAGGGGGAGCAAAAGAGACAACTTTATTATAGTAAAAAATAAAAGAAATAAAAACATTACAAGAGACAGCCAACTACATGTCAACTCGGGAATGCCTTCCTGAACAAGTGGGTCTTCAGCACGGATTTGAAGGATGAGAGTGTGGGAGCATCACGGATTTGTTTGGGGAGACCATTCCAGAGGGTGGGGGCGGCCACCGAGAACGCCCTATCTCCCCAGGTCTTTAGTTTGACTTTCTTGGGGACCACAAGCAAGCCTTAATCAGGATTTGAGCCACGGACCACCATTTGAGGATATTTTAGCCCCACAGATCCCAAATCTAAAGATTTATTTCGCTTTTGTCCACAATCCCAGGCTGGATTTGGGAGACAAAACAAGCAAAACATTCGTTCCAAAATGGCTAATTCAGATGATGAATATTTTAACTCTTGAGAGTGTGAAAATGAAACCAAATGGACCCGCAAGGGTCCATTTGGTTTCATTTTTACATTCTCAAGAGTTACATCTGGTTAACCAACTTTCCATCATTTAGCCTGGGGACCCCCTGGAACCTTCTCAGGGACCACTGGTGGTCCCCGGACCACCTGTTGAAAACCCCTGACCTAAAATACTGCTACTAGGGCTCGAGGGCGTTTCTTTCTACTTTCTAACTTCTTATCGAATTGTTTGTTCCGCCAAGATTTCCGATCAGAGAGCTAAGAGAAGGATAGCCCATATGGAAACACTGGAACACAACCACCACAAAGAATAATCGTTGCGTGTATTATTGCATTAAAGGGGTACTTCACCCAAAAAAAAACTTTTGGTCATTTTATGGTCTACTCAGCCTCATGTGAACACACCAGACAGTTTATAAGTTACTCCTTTCAGTATTTAGATATTTGATGTTCATTAGTCTGCCATTAGTCTGCCAGACCCAAACCCATTATAACTTAAAACTCCTTTTTAACCATGACAGATTATTCGAAAACAACCCATCTTTTTTCTGGTGACTGATATTGTCCTCCTAATACGTGAGAGGGCTGTGGAATTTCATTTACAGTTTTTATTTATTTTTAAAATATTGTTTTATTCATTTGGGTGGGCATTCCCAAATATGGAGGGGGCTACATTTTACAAAACAATATTTTAAAAATAAATGAAAACTGTAGATGCAATTCCACTGCCCTTTCACGTATTAGGAGGACAATATAAGTCACCAGAAAAAAGATGGGTTGTTTTCGAATAATCTGTCATGGTTAAAATGGAGTTTTAAGTTATAATGGGTTTGGGTCTGGCAGACTAATGGCAGACTAATGAACATCAAATATCTAAATACTGAAAGGAGTAACTTATAAACTGTCTGGTGTGTTCACATGAGGCTGAGTAGACCATAAAATGACCAAAAGTTTTTTTTGGGGTGAAGTACCCCTTTAAGTGATCTTGGTAGGCAGCAGGGCTATATAGAAATTGTTGTTGACGTATTGTTATAGCCTACTGTTATATTGTGCTTTAAAGCAATGTTTTACTTTGATGGAAATATTTCATATTTCTGAGGTTTATTGGGAATGATTTCACATATGTCATGATACTAGTCACCCATATATGGATATTATTATTAAAAAAAATATCCACCATACTTACTCTTAGCCTACTTATTACTTACTTACTTGACTAGATGTTTATTACCAACCATATGCATTTACACTTTTACAGGGTTCAAAATTCAATTCATTCATTCATGCTGAAATTTAGCTAGTTAGTTTAATTTAGTTGGGTAGGCCTAATGCAGGGGTTTTCAACAGGTGGTCCGGGGACCACCAGTGGTCCTTGAAGGGGTTCCAGGTGGTCCCCAGGCTAAATGATGGAAAGTTGGTTAACCAGATGTAACTTTTGAGAATGTAAAAATAAAACCAAATGATGGTTTCATCTTCACACTCTCCAGAGTTAAAATATTCATCATCTGAATTAGCACTATTTAATTAAGTCTACACTGTTTTGTTGGCAAAATCTAGCCTGGAAACCAAAATAATTATTTAGTTTTAGGTCTTGGGGCCGGGGCTAAAATGTCGTCAAGCAGCTGTTCTGACTCTGAAAGGGGAAGGAGGGGTGAAACAAATGCAAAACAGGCTACAACTGTCAATAAAACATGGCCTGTTTCAACAGCCCCCTTGGACTCAGCAGGACAGTTGGGGAGCCCTTATCAATCCACACATACAGCCTGTCCCATCACAGATCACACCTCATTGAGCAACTGAAGAAACGCCAAACAAGGTGAAGAAATTTAAGACAATGGTGGGGGAGGGAGGTGGCAGGTGTCGGATGAAACCAGTCTGAAGTGACTGTAAATGTGATCACAATATCTCAACAGTAGGCTAGCCTAAGCAAAAGAATCATAATAAGAAAAAAAGGGTTTTTCCATCATACTTGCAGATTACAGTAGCCAGCATAAGAATGTCTGAACACAGGGTTTCTAAGCTGCACCCCGATTGACCACATAATTATGTCAAATCAAAAGTACCTTAAAATGCATTATAATAAGTATTATTACTTTATTATCTAGACTAACTAAAATACGTCAACACAAATGTTAAGAGAAACTTTAAGCAACAGGTCAACAGAGGGTCCTTAGTCTACGGGGGGTGTTTATGTTTTATTATTTATTTATTATTGAATTAACCACCTGAAATCGATAGCCAAACTGTGAATTTACTGAATTATGATGCAACAAGACTGAACAACTGAATTGATGCAACAAGAAACATAGAGGTCATTGATAATTGAGAAGGGACTTGCTTTCTATATGTCTATGCTTGCTTGAGCCAAGAACACATTATTGTTTTTATACACGATTCTGTTATTTCAGAGTTTCATATACGCTAGGCTATAACATTAATAATAACAATGTAATGAAGTGAATAAACGAACTGTCACATTTGTGCTCTAGGGTCACTCAATTCGATAGGTCACCGGACGGTGCGTAACACGTCGACTTGTTCAGCTAAATGTTGGTTTAGCTTAGCCGCCGGGAACGCGCACAGTATATTACAGCACGGGGGCGCGCTCTGTTTTCCCTGTAGTTAGACGAGCTATGAGTTAGAGGCCTGGCCGTGACGTCACCAGGCACTCACTGTGGCGACAGCTCTCCACAAAATAGATAGAGACAGCTAGTAAAGTTTTGTGTCATGGCACAAAAACACGATCAACATTATCGATTTGTTTGAGCAACAGGTGCTATAATATTCGTGTTTTGGCTCAAAACAAACAAACATTACATCTGTCTTTACTGTCTATGGCGTTTTCATGAATCGGCATAGTTGAAAAACATTAAAGCCATGAGGGGTCACTAGAAAAAAATCACCCATGTGAGGGGCGCTCTTATGCTCATACATCATTCTGGCCAATCACGATTTGTGTTTATTTGCTTTATTGTTGTCTGCAGTCCACCAGTATGGTGGAGAGTATGTTTTACCCACTGTCCGTCCGTCCGTCTGTCCGTGCACGGACCAGGCCATACCCGATTGGCCGGTTTAGGTGATGTCATCATATTAGCTCTCTCCACTCCCGTACAAGTAGGCCAGGGTTGACATTACATCAGCTGCGCCCCCTTCCCCATCTTAAGGCCCCGCTCGTGCTGGCACCCTTCGGTGGTTCAAAGTACCGATCTTCAGTTAATCAGGCATAGCACCCTTTTCACATTGGCCTATTATAATGCCACCAGGAGGCCACAACCTGATCTGGCTTGGTTTACAATACAGTATATACACAATACATGACTCATGAGACGATTCTACCAGTATGACCAAATATCATTCTGCATAGAGAAATGACTCCCGTGACCCAGGGGATGAATGAGTGATGTCCGAGGTCGATTTCAGTACTATTGGCTATGCAGCACAAATGTCGCACGACATTGATGGAACCGTAGAATAAAAATCCGGGAAGCTGATCCATACAATCAAAATGTGCAATCTCCAGAGACACTTGGGGCCCCATTTTTGTTACATGCTAAACCCCTTATCCCTTTTTTACTATTTTTAAAAACTTTTGGGAACAGTTCAATGTGCCAATCGATTGACACGGTGTGAGCATGTACAACGTACACTGGCCATTTGAACTATTGAAAAATGTTCTTTTTAAATAGTTTAAAAAAGCAAAGAAGTTAAGGGGATAAGGGGTTTAGCGGTGACAAAAATCTAGGCCCTGGTCTGTCTGTCCAGTCCCGCCCTGGATTGCCCATTAGTCCAAAGTCCGCAGTTCGCAGTATGGTGTGCCCCGCGCTTAAGTAGAATAATCTTAAAGGTAGGGGAAGTGATTTGAAATTCATGGTGTAGTACCAGCCTGGTGCACTAGGGGCCCCCAACAGTAGCTACACTATGTGAACCTGCTGCTCGCTCCTGATTGGAGGAGAATTGGTGGTGACCTGGGGAACTTTTATTAGCTCCTCTGCTAACGTGGGGGAGGGGGAAACTCCATATGTGGTTTCCACACCTTATAATAGAGCATTTTAACAGAAAAAAATATTTTTGGGTGATATCTGACAAAAGTGAAATCACTTCCCCTACCTTTAACTGCCTCTGAGCACATACCCAAATTACATGCCATGGTGTTCAGCTGTGCATACATCCTACGTATATAATGATCACCTGTAAACTGTTCTGTAATAAAATCTCCAAGATATTTGACTTTAGAACAGACACCAAGAGTGTTATAGTTGATAGACTTTTGTCCTCTTTCCTTTTACAAATAAAAACAACAGCATTATAGGCCACTTGATATCAATTCCAATGCCAACTTGTGTTGGCATTGGAACCAATGCCAGTAATATAACAGCTACTGTAGTCCATCGCTACTCAGTATGGCCTCAGTATGACAGGACTTCCTTCCTTGTCTGACGCCATTAGTTGACCCCAAATGGGCGTGATTCACTCGACTGTCATGGTTGGCGATCAAAGGCTCATGACACATCAATAAAAGACATGTTGATTTTTGCTCTCTGTCATGGTAAGCAATCAGTTAACTAACACACACAGTTGTTGAAAAACTGAGTGGTGCAGGCTGCTCAACAATAGAGCTGCGCAGTGACGTCACCGCCCCTGTTCCGGAAGTCTTTTTTTCCCCATTCATTTTTCTCATAGACTTTTCGAAAATAATTTATATCAAGACGATTACGCCGCGGCCAAAGCCAACTCAGGTCGTGACAAATCATGACAACAAACACAATATCGTCATATAATATATAATTGGGAAGAAGTAGAAAACGGCATGATACAAGACTTTTTGTTTCGTTTTTCATCTTAGAAATTATTTTATTGTCCCAAAAGTTTGTGTGTGTCATCATGATTCGTCACGACTCGAGTTGGCTTTGTCCGCGGCGTAATCGTCTTGATATAAATTATTTTCGAAAAGTCTATGAGAAAAATGAATTGGGAAAAGACTTCCGGAACAGGGGCGGTGACGTCACTGCGCAGCTCTATACTGCTAGCTGTCCGCAGCGTGAATGGCTCTGCACAGCAGAATGTGACGTCAATCATCTGCAGAGGTCAATTGGTTGTACCCCAAAGAGACAAACAACAGAAGTCAACATTTGCATTCTGTTTGCATCATATTTCAAATCATAATTGTATGATTTGTACAATTGTAATGTGAGGGGCACTACAAACCCCCCTTAACACAAGTTAAGTGAGGGGATGACATCTCCTTCACCTCACGAGATTGTTTAGGACAGTAAAGAGGAATTTGCATTTCTTTCAAGTCTGGATGAAACCTTTTCAATATTCGATAAGGTCTTTGGCACCGTTATGTTGGCTTTAAACCATACAGGTGATTACATCATTACGGGTGATAGATTTTTAAGGTGAAGTGTGAAGTGTACTTACTGACTAAAGAAAAAGATCCTCATCATTGGCATCCATAGACTTGGCCAACAGTTGTTTGTTAAAAATCACACCTGTGTGAAGTTAGCATTATACATGAATTTGTTTAAAAAAAAACACACTTGCATGAAGTGAGCTTGCCACATGTCACAATGTTGACGTCTAATGAACATGCTGTGTTGTAGCATACAGATTTATTTCATTACTATTTTGCAAGTTGTAAGCCTGTGTGGCTTATAATAAATAATATTCAGGGAATATAGACAACCTAGTCATAAGCCATCATTTGAATGGCATGACTAGTCAAAATATCTAGTGTGCAGGTGGAAAATAAAAATAAAAAATCAATGTGCGCATTGGCACTATTTCAAAACAAAAAAAGGGAGGCGATAGGGACACAGAGACACTGCTTGTAGCACCTCACAGTTGTTTCTTTTTTTAAACTTGTTTTTTAAAACCCTTTCTATAACAGAGAGAGTTTATACTGTGTACTATGCATGTGTCCGGCCAAACCTTTTTCTCTGCCAATTTTGAGAAATGTCTCCTAAATTTGGAGTGATGCATCATAGATGACAAATGTCACAGACTAGTCCCATTAAATCCAAGATATACAGTACAGATGCCAAGATGGAGATCCACATTGGAGGCATGCCATGTGGTTCCTTAGGCCCATATATTAATTTAGTTTTTTTTTAGAATTCATAACTGTTCACATGTGGAAGAGTGCATTTTGCTGCCACAGGCCACACAAGCAAATTATGCAGGGACAACACGGTTGTGAGCAAAATAAATGACGATGATAAAAAAACCTTGTTAAAAACAGATACAATATGAGGTTCAGCAGTGTGTAAAAATCTCCATCAGGGGGTTAATGGGAACAACATGAAGCTACAGTGAAACTACTGTAAAACATCTACCCATTTAGTGTTGGGCGTTGTCCCTTTGTATAATCGGATGGAAATAACTCATTGGGACGATGGGGAATTGACATCGCCGGTTGACCGGGTTAGAACTTGAGGTCTTGCAGCCCAACTTTATATACGTAATATGTACGTACAGGTGCCTCTTGGTGTTTGAGGGACATCAGGCCTCATTCCTTGACGCGATATCAAAGTTCTGCTCTAAATGTGGAATACCGTCGCTGTCGCAGTCCTCATCCTCTGCTTCTTCCTTCGGAGTTTGCTGGGGAAACTGTTTGCACAGGCTGCTGAGGCTGTCGGGTCCCAGTTGACTGAGAATGCCGGGGAGCATCTCTGTCAGCTGCCTCGTCTCACCTTTGCCGCTGATGGCGAAAATGTTGGCATTAATGGAGGCCTGTACTTTGGGGTTGTTGAAGTGGATCACGGTGCCGTCATCCTTGACCATGTTCACCTCTTCGATGTCAGCAATGGGGTTGACGGACAACGCCTTTAGGGAGCTCTGTAGTTTCTTGTCATCGGCAGCAGTTGACCGGTGTAGCACCCTCTTCTTCCTACGAGCTGAACCTACGCCGCCAATGCGGACTTGGTCCCTTATCTTGGCTAAATGATCCTGGTTCATGTTGTCGCTACTCGATTGTCTACAGGGGCACACCCTGTAGTGTAACCTTATATAGACTGAGCTCTAGTCTGACATCACACTCATACAAATATGGCAAAGGATATTGCATCAGGTCGGGCAAGCGTTCCCATCTTGCATCATTCCTAATTCTGATCAAATGTCCTAGTCGAAAATTAGTAGACCTATAAACCTACTAGAAGTGTTTATTTTACCATTCCAGGTGCCCAAAACAGGAAACCCGAAACTAGATCAGCGCTCGGCAGAGAGGAAGGCCATGCATGGCCTACTTGTGTGTGAGCTGAGTGAGTGAGCAGAGAGTACCCCAACACCTCCAAGAGATAATACTATCGGCAAAACGTCACCATTACGTCACCCCCCCAGCCGGCCAATCAGAGTACCCCGAGGGACAATGGACTGCCAACCATGCACCGATCGTTACATGATTTGAAGTTCAAGGAGACTGGTCGTAACGTGCACTTATAACTTGCACAACTGGCAAGAGTGACAGGAAAGTGGAAGGCAGCTAGAAGACAGGTCATCATCATAGTTTTGAGTCATTGTGACATTCAGATGTGACGAAAATCCAGCCAAGAACTATAAAAAGGCTGACTGTCACACAGAGTTATATCAACGTATAGAGAGCATCAACTACAGGTACCAAGGTAACAATTACAATGGGGCTTAGCAGCGACCCAAACTATCTGAAACTCGAACAATGGTATAACGCCAATTCTGGAAGTCTCAACATGAGAGCAATGTTTGATGGAGACAAGGAGAGATTCAACACGTTCAGCACAACCCTTGAGACGGACGATGGAGACATCCTGGTGGACTATTCTAAGAATCTCATCAACAAGGAAGTCATGTCCATGCTGTTGGACCTGGCCAAGTCCAGAGGAGTTGAGGAGGCCAGAGAGAGGATGTTCTCCGGAGAAAGGATCAACTTCACGGAAGGCCGTGCCGTGCTCCACGTTGCCCTGCGCAATCGTACAAACAAGCCCGTCTATGTGGATGGTATCGATGTCATGCCAAAGATTAATATGGTGCTTAACAAGATGAAGGCCTTCTGTCACAAAGTGCGCAGCGGAGAGTGGAAAGGATTTACAGGAAAGGCTATCACTGATGTGGTCAACATCGGTATCGGAGGCTCCGACCTAGGTTCACTGATGGTGACCGAGGCTCTGAAGTCTTACTCGATGGGTGGACCTAATGTTTGGTTCGTCTCCAACATTGACGGCACTCACATGGCCAAGACCCTGGCCCAGCTTGACGCAGAGACCACACTCTTCATCGTTGCTTCGAAGACATTCACCACCCAAGAGACCATCACAAACGCAGAGTCTGCCAAGTGTTGGTTCTTAGATGCGGCAAAGGACAAAGCTGAAGTTGCCAAGCATTTTGTCGCATTGTCCACCAACACACCCAAGGTGAAGGACTTTGGCATTGACACAGACAACATGTTTGAGTTCTGGGACTGGGTTGGAGGCCGATACTCTCTGTGGTCAGCTATTGGTCTGTCCATTGCGCTACACGTAGGATTTGACAACTTTGAGCAGCTTCTCGCCGGCGCACACTGGATGGACAACCATTTCTGTAACACACCTCTGGACCAAAACATACCTATACTGTTGGCCATGCTGGGAATCTGGTATGTAAACTTTTTCCAGGCTGAGACCCACGCCATGCTGCCCTACGACCAGTACATGCACCGCTTCGCTGCCTACTTTCAGCAGGTCGACATGGAATCTAATGGGAAGCATATCAGCAAAAATGGCTCGTGCGTCAAATACCACACTGGACCGATCGTCTGGGGAGAACCAGGGACCAATGGACAGCATGCCTTCTATCAGCTCATCCATCAAGGCACCAGGCTGATTCCTGCCGACTTCCTGATTCCCGCCCAGTCACAGAACCCAATCAGGGACAACCTTCATCACAAGATCCTGGTGGCCAACTTCCTGGCCCAGACGGAAGCCCTGATGAAGGGGAAGACACCGGACGAGGCCTGCAAAGAACTGCAGGCCAGTGGCCTGGCAGGGCAGGCCTTGGAGAACCTGCTGCCTCACAAAGTCTTCAAAGGGAACAAACCCAGCACCTCGATTGTTTTCAAGAAACTGACTCCCTTCATGCTTGGAGCTCTGGTTGCCATGTACGAGCACAAGATCTTTGTACAGGGTGTCGTGTGGGACATCAACAGTTATGACCAGTGGGGCGTCGAGCTGGGTAAGCAGCTGGCGAAGAAAATTGAACCTGAGCTCATAGACAAGTCTCACATCACCTCCCACGATTCCTCCACAAACGGGCTTATCAATTTCCTAAAGAAGAACTTCGCCTAAATAACCTTCCCTGCCATGCCTCCAGTAGCATCTGTAATCCACGTAACTTGAGGACCGTTCGCTCCCACCGACTTCATATTCTACACGCATTCCACCCCCGACAGGGAGTGCAGTTTCCAGTGTCAAATCAGTCAGACCACACATTGTCCAGCATCGTTCCAAATAGGCCGTTCCAAATAGGCCAGTGTTCATAAAGTGTTGTACAGGCTAGAGATAAAAACAAAAATAAAGCCAGGACAAAAACATAATATTTGTGTTGGCGAATGGCGATGGGTGATAATGATGTGTTTGCAACAAAAGCGGTGTAAAAAGAACCCTAAAAAGAATTAAAAGTAAAAACAGATGCAAACAAGAAGAGAATATACCGGTATGCATAATAACAGCCGCGCCCCTATTGGCTATGCTGTGAATCTGGTACATATGTTGGTACATAGTATGTAGCATGAAAAAAACACAATGCCAGTGTCAGTTAAATAATTGTTGTTTGACAAGTTAGACAGTGTCTTCATTTTTGCTTGTATGAATCTAAACCTTTTTTTTTTTTTTTTTCCAAGAACAAGGTTGAGACAGGGGGAGGCGATCATGCAGTGAACTACTGAAATGCCTAAATTGAGTGTGCGAGTATGCAAGTAAGGGTACTTCCAACCACTATAGACTAACACCAGCGCATTCCAGAAGGTATATTTCACTTCAGGTATATTTCATCTTCCAGCAACAACAAACATGGTCAGGTACCTCCAGGTTTTCAACCAAACACCTGGTCAGGGACCGTAGTGGTCCCATTTCTGTTGGACTGTACAGACCTTAGCAGTGCTTGCATCTCTTTGTTGTATTTATTTTTTCTTGCATATTTGAAATTGTAATGGTTATACAGTATTAGGCAGGTGTAGTATATTGTTGGCATGCTTTTATGATTTCATGTTGTTTTCTGTGTTTGAAAGGCTTGGTAAAAGACCCCTCCCTGCCAATGTTGTTCTTGACGAATCGTAATGTCATACCGCACTGTGTACAGTATGAGTTATAAGATATACAAGTTAATACAACACTGTAGCCTACTTAAAAATAGCACAGTACAATGTCACAATACTTTGTTTCGATTGCTGTGAAATAAATGTGTGAAATGTAATTTAGGTGGTTGGATTATATAATATTCATCACGCCATGAGCATATACCATTGAGTTTTTGTCTTGCTGTATTTCTTGTTTGTAAAGGATTTTGAGATTCGAATGCATGTAAAGTGTCATATAAAATGCGTCTTATTGGGTGTCTTGCAGTACATTTTAGTATACAACGCGCAATGTATCACAGATGATGTTTCCGGAAGTCCATTATTTTTATGGGAACCGGCGAATCTTGTGATGGCATGTGAGTGGGCGATGAATATAATTCATGTTTTCAGGTAATACTTGGGGCAATAGCCAATGAAATTCAAGCGTTGCCCGCTAACATACGGTTACTGGCATCTTAGGCCTACTGCTTCCCATATACACTCCATATTGGGGTAATTATGAGTTTGTGATGCACACTCACTCACTCACTCACTCACTCACTCACTCACTCACTCACTCACTCACTCACTCACTCACTCACTCACTCACTCACTCACTCACCTCACTTAGACACAGACATTTCGGCCTGGATTTGAGCATGCCCAAATATGGAATGTGTGATGCACTCACTCAATCACTCGCGGACATTTCTGCCTGGCTTTCATAGTATATGGCTCACTATTTTCTCAAAGTTAATTCAGCTAATCAAAGATGAACTTTGGTCATAATCAAGAAGCACTGTTTTACATCCTTTCATAGCCTAAAGTCCAGAGTGAGTATGTTTTATGTACTTCACATGACTAAGGCTAACTACAGATCAAATGAGTAAATGCCAGGCAATGTGGCAGTTGCTGTGGATTTAACATGAAATGACCTAAAAACATCAACTTGTCTCAGAATCTTTGGTGGTGAAGAACATACTGGTTACTTTTAGGGGCCTGGAGAATTTGCAAGTGACACACAAGCTGTTTTTTTTATCACAATTATTTTCACTCCATTAGTTATAGATTAACCTGATGGGTGATCCGGTTTCATTTACAATTTTATTGTGCCACCATACAGAGATTTTGACCTTTGGTTTCATTAACCCCTGCCTTATCACTTGAGCCATATGCTGGCATGCAGTGGAACCACAAACTTTGTGTTTACAAAACACTTTTTGCTGGATTTAGATGCAGAAAGATCTGCTGGCTGTTTCAAACCACCAACCCTCTGTTTACTAAACATAGCAGGGGAAATCCCTGCCTGCACAGCAAGGAGAAAACAAACGAATGACAGCAAATATGAAAATGTTGGATGATTATTGATAACGGCTTTATTGTATGCACAATGTTTGGACATATCGTGCATGTAACAGGCGGGCGCAAAATGATTTCGCTGGCTCTCGTATTGTACATTGCACATACAAGGTTAACTTTTGAATAAAAATAAATCAACCATAAATGGTGCACTTTGAGTATACAGGTATAGTGCCTTATATGTGTATTTATATAGATACATAGTACACTGACAACCTGCACTTCAGGAGCAATTGGGAGTTCAGTAGTGTCTTGCTCAGGGACACTTCGACAGTGACTCTGGGGGAGTCCGGGTTCGAACCAGCAGCCAGCCGGTGACTCTATACCCCTGAGCCACTGCCGCCCCATATAATTGACCAGAACCGTAAGTGAACGTGTTTTTATACATTCTCATCCTGGCATTCTCTTCAGTGAAAGATTAGAGACAGTGCCAATCTTTACAAAACATATCAGTTTCGTTTGAACTAATAACCTCTGAGCATATTTAATCAGCCAATGTCTGATTCTGTTTTCCTTTGCACATTCTGGCAAGATGTGACATCTTGAGTATGTTTTAGTAGGACTCGTTTTTTTAATTTTTATTTTATTTTGACAGGTTGAACGTTTTGAAACATTTTGAGAACCTGTGAGCATTTTCTGCATAATGTTTAACTTTTGGTGCCATGCATCATTTAGGGCAGGGGTTTTCAACAGGTGGTCCGGGGACCACCAGTGGTCCCCAGGCTAAATGATGGAAAGTTGGTTAACCAGATGTAACTCTTGAGAATGTAAAAATGAAACCAAATGGACCCTTGCGGGTCCATTTGGTTTCATTTTTACGCTCTCAAGAGTTAAAATATTCATCATCTGAATTAGCACCACTTAATTAAGAAGACCACACTGTTTTGTTTGCAAAATTGTGCCTGGAATGATGGAATTGTGTACAAAACCAAAAGAATTGTTTAGTTTTAGGTCTTTGGGGCTGTCATCAAATGGTGGTACGTGGCTCAAATGCTGAATAAATCGTGGTCCCTGGTGTCAGAAAGGTTGAAAAACCCTGATTTAGGGTCTGCCATTTGTTTTTTCTCAAGTAAAATGAGTCCTCAACAGGTCCATGTCGACTTTGAGTGCTCAGCGGTCAGTTATTGCGCCAAATCTTTGTACGAGAGGATCTTTTTTTTTACATCAACCACTTGAACCCTCACATTGCATCCCTACTCCAAGAACCTAAACCAGCAATGCATGTTGTTGGAAGCCACGGATGAGTCTTAACCAACCACGCATGAGCCTTAACCGGCAACAGCCACTCCTGTTGGACAAACGCATGTATCAGACTGTTGCATCAACATTTGAGCCTCAGCCAGGTACCATACAGGTCACCCACCAGAGCTTTAAGCAAGAATCACACTTGTGCAAAGTGAGGAGCACCTGCTACATAACTCACTGAATTCAACACAGGGATAGGCTAGGCCTAGAGGACAAACAGGACACAAGTGGAGATCAATAGACTAATCACAGAGGCGAGATAAGACACCCAGACAGACAGGTAACGGTAAGGAAACCAGGACAAAAAAGGTCCACAGTGTAGTATAGAGCTGCGCAGTGACGTCACCGCCCCTGTTCCGGAAGTCTTTTCCCCATTCATTTTTCTCATAGACTTTTCGAAAATAATTTATATCAAGACGATTACGCCGCGGCCAAAGCCAACTCAGGTCGTGACAAATCATGACAACAAACACAATATCGTCATATAATATATAATTGGGAAGAAGTAGAAAACGGCACGATACAAGACTTTTTGTTTCGTTTTTCATCTTAGAAATTATTTTATTGTCCCAAAAGTTTGTGTGTCATCATGATTCGTCACGACTCGAGTTGGCTTTGTCCGTGGCGTAATCGTCTTGATATAAATTATTTTCAAAAAGTCTATGAGAAAAATGAATTGGGAAAAGACTTCCGGAACAGGGGCGGTGACGTCACTGCGCAGCTCTATTGGCTATATTGGGGGGAACGTTTGTATGTGGGCACTGGGGTACCGGGGGACAGTTTTAATAAAGACACGCGACCTACTGCGACAACAACAATGTGTCAGCTCCTATGGTCAGCTCTCCTCTCCGTCCCTCAATGTACTTAACAATAACACTGTACTTTATATAACCCACTCGACACACAGTAGCCCTACTACAAAATAAAAGTTACACAGGCCGGTGTATAGGCTTTTGCATTTCACATTCGATCAGCCTATTCCACACTAGCTGAGTCAGGTGTGCACCCTAAAGACATGCAGAAGCCTAGCGTAGGCCTATGCACTATGGGCCTAGACTTAATCAGAAGAAGTAGCATAAATGATCAGCAGGCAGCAGCAGCTAATAAGAAGATAGGCAATTGGTTAAAGATTAAATAATTTGATTTTGATTGTGATTGTGAATGGTTAATTCCATTTACCTACAAAAAACAAAGATAGCCTATTCACTGACTGAGTGATCCATGTATCCCTATACAGCCTGAAAGTACGGTAAGCATCTTTCTCATCATATATTCATTCATCTATTCTGTCTTTCTGTTAAACACTGTTAGACATATCTGTATAATAATACCACAAGTAAAACATTAGAATGCAATTAACCACACAATTTAACCGAAAAATAATCTTGTTTCAATGCCATTGCTGCACATATAAATGGTATGTTATCGCCATCTACTGGATAAATCAAGAATCAATTAGGCCTGTGTTGCGTTTGTGAATGAATTTGACATTTGCACGAATATTGCACTAGTCCTATTTCCCTCATCATGTGGGTGATGAATTAGTAGAGTATTTCACGGCACAGTGATTGTGATAATAAAACAATTCGGATATGATATATAATATAATATATATTAATTATAGCCTACTGGATTCAATAATAATATCCCAGATAGCAAAATGCATTGATTCAACCAAAATTCAACGTTGAATCAATGCATTTTGCAATGATTCAACCAAAATTCAACGTTGAATCAATGCATTTTGCTATCTGGGATAGCACCGGGGTTTTCAGCAGGTGGTCCGGGACCACCAGTGGTCCCTGAGAGGATTCCAGGTGGTCCCCAGGCTAAATAATGGAAAGTTGGTTAACCAGACTCTCTTCGAGAGTGTCATTTGAATTAGTCCCAAATCTACACAATTAGAGAATGTAGAAGATTTTGATCTGTATGTTTGACTGTTTTGTTTTCTCTGAAATCCAGCCTATTGTAGACAGAAGCAAAATAAATCTTTAATTTTGGGGTCTAGGGGGTGAAAATGCCATCGAATGGGGGTCCGTGGCTCAAATTCTGAATAAATAGTGGGCCCTGGTATGAAAACCACTGATATAGGCCCTAGCATATAAAACACTTTTCATTCACAATCTTATCATGCATGCACATCATCTGAACACAAGCTAGGGGGCAGCAAGTAACCAAAAACTCTTTTCCACTGCATGCGTTGTAGGGCAGGCCAGCTGGTTCCCAAAGTGGGGTCCGGGAACCCCTAGGGGTCCTTGATGGAGTTGCAAATGGCCCCTTATCCTTAAGGCCTGTAACTCAAGAGTGTACAAGTGAACCAAATGGACCCTATAACCCGGATTCATTTGGTTCCATTCAGTGTTGTAGTGGTACTTTTAGAAGTGGGGGACGCCTCTTAAAGGGGAATTACACCCATTTTCTTTTTTTTTTCCTGAGAGTGTACAAATGTGAACCAAATGGACCCTAGCGGGTCCATTTGGTTCCATTTATACACTCTCAGAAAAAAAGGAAACTCATTAACATGGTGAAACACATCTTGATGATGTCATGAAGATGTATTTCACCATGCTAATATGATTTTTTTCAGCCCTCCAATTCTAGGAAACACAGAATGGGGGAACTAAGTATAGCATGTTGAGAAAGTTTTGTTTACAATGCCTAATTGTATCCATAAAAGTAAATGACAAGAAAAAAAAACATAGGCCTACTTTTGCCCAAAATATATTCTATTCGTATTCGATGTGAGAACCGCCCCCCCGCGCCCCCCCCCCCCACTACACCCCTGGTTCCATTTGTACAATCTCAGAGTTAACATGGGCTATAATGAGTAGGGTAGGCTATCATTTTGGGGGTCCCTGACATGAGAATGTTTGTTGTAGGCTACACATTGATTTTGACCCTGCTGACACTTACATTCTAGCCATCCTTGTAGTATATTGACCAGTACGTACTTACTTGGCTATAGTGATTGAATGCAGAGGATGCAGCCTCTATACACTGTAGCCTAAAGACTATATGCTGTCATGAAAAATTCAGTAGGCTAGACATCCATAGTAGCAACAAGCAGTTAGCATACCACATGGCAGTTGAAAGTTGAATTTCATCTGGTTCAAGGAATCATACAAGGTTGATTGATCAATTTATCGATCGATCGTATTCCCTCTTTGTAGAATGGGAAGGCTATAGGACTGTCATAATAATAATTATAATAATCATGGGTAATAAATAAATAACATCTTAATAACACAACAATCAATAATAATAATGTAACAACATTCCAATAAGGCAATAATATAGGGGCAAAACAACTGGAAAGTATCTTACTCAAGTTCTGTACTTACTTTTGATACTAACCTGTAGGCTATATTGCTCTTTTTACTCAGGTTTTACACTCGAACAAATCAACAGTAAAAATAATGTTTTTTACTGTTGGTTTTTACTCATGGTTTCAGCGTCAGTCCCCATACTTTAAGTATCATGGGGTTATCGTGTCAGACAAACACATACCGGATGTGGTAGAAGACAATGAACACACCCACACTGTCATTGATTTCTGTCTAATACAGTTTTTACTGAGAGTCACACACAAGCCTTAAAACAAAACAAAAGATTCGTCAAACACCAGAAGAAGAAAACATTCAAACCGCAGGGCCCACGAAATGTTGAAACGCAACAGCCTCCTGCCAAGAAACGGTTTGTGCTGCCATAAATATTTTCATATTTATCCAAATGATGGGAATATTATTTGGAAGTGTCCATGATGAATCGGCAAGTAGCCTAATTCTACAATAACTTCTCTGCTGCAGTTGTTCGCATGGGCGATTTTAGGCACTGCTAGGAGGGGGGGAACTTTTTTAGACATTTTTTTTTAGATCTGTAACTCTTGAGAGCGTAAAATGAAACCGAATGGACCCATAATACGGGTCCATTTGGTTTCATTTTTTTACGCTCTCAAGGGTTAAATTATTTAAACTCTGAATCTGAATTACTTAATTTTCAAAATCTACACAGTTAGAAAACGCAATTGTTAAATCAACGTTTTGCCAGTGGACAAATACATGAAAATCCTTAGTTCTGGGTGTGCAAGACTAAACTCAACTAAATCAAACGGTGGTCCGTGGCTAAAATAAAGAATAAATAGTGGGCCATGGTAGACACTATGTGATTTATTTACACGTTTTGGAACATACCATAGCCAATCAGTAGGTCTCTGTGTTTTTTTTTTTCCAACTTAAAATAAAATTGGCCAACCCCCTGGACCCTTCCTAAAATCGCCGTCAAGCTGGCTATAAGGGAACAAATGAGAGGCTTGAAAGCTTCCTCTGGCCACTTCTGAGAGATGGCAGTGTAATAAGCTTACTGGTATACACAGACGGCCCCAAAAGGCTTTCATCCGCAGTGGAGCTTGGGTACAGTACTGTTCTAAATGCGCTTGGCTGTAATGCTGTATGCAGCACATCAGTGATAAAACAATAATACCACATACATGCATTGCACAGATGGCCTTGGGTGCTGTGCATTCTGAAATATAACATGGAAAGTTACCTAACTGGATTATGCGGGTCGGCAGAATAAAACAGAGTGGTTTGTGATTGTCTCCACCAGTATGGTGGTGACTATGCTTCACCTCCTGTCCGTCCCTGCGTCTGTCCGCCCGTGCTACTGTTACGTCAGCCGCATGGTGTCGTAACAGTTGCATCTGATTAACCCTATGTTTTACCCCTCAGTTGCCTGCAAGGGTAAAAGGGTTATATTTGTCTAAAGGGATACCACGGGGAGATTTCAGGGGAGTTTGCTTGTGCATCTCACATCATGTGAGATTCCTTCAGGATTCCAATTCCAAAATAGCAAAACTGGTAGATCTACAAGCTCAAAACATGCCACAAAGCAACATATTTTGAACATGGAGGTCTGATAAATGGAGATAGAGGTTTGTGCACGAGAGCAACGTGCAATGTGCCCCCCTGGACCCAACATGGTCTATCTGGTTTCCAACCCTTTTCATAGCAACTTGGCTATGAAATACATATTATTTATTACTTTCGTCAAGTTCCCTCCTCCAACCCGCAAAGGAATAGATATGTATAACACAATCTGTTTAGTGTCAACCAGTGTTGGGTAATGTGCACTACGTAACTTAATATATTAGCCCAAAATGCAGTAACTTGTAATATTAATATATTACAAATTACAGATTGATTCTCTGGACAGAATCAATCTGTGTCGTTGCAAGTGTTGTGAAATTGTTGTTTTGTGTTGTGAAATTATGCCTCCATCAGGTGCCCCGGCTGGCCAGGGGGAGGCAGTCTAGAGTCCAGGATTACTGCATGTTTTTGTGAGGGTATATCTACCCTAGGGGACACGGGGAGAACATGCAAACTCCACACAGAAAGGCCCTTTCACCAACCCCGCCTCGGGTATGGGCACTGATGACGCGGAGGAGGAGACACGCCGCCAGCACCCACAGCAGCACCCCTAGCTGTGAGCACCACTGTGCCACCGTCCCCCCATACATATTACCCATGCAGAGTAATATCGTGCTGGAAAAGGTAATTATATCGTAATAGTAAATGTAATTTGCTACTGCCCAAAACTGTGCCACTTGCCAGCATTTGATGTGGATATACTCTTTACTCTGTTATCAAATAGAAGTCACAGGACTTCTATATACTTGTAAGCTTATAGATCTATTTTCAAATGGCCAAAATGTATAGGGCTGAATAACCAAATATCCCAGATAACGGTAGTGAATACTGTAAAAGGACAATATTTGCCTCTGAGATGCACAAACATACCAATGGAGTAGTAAAAGTATAGTAATAGTAAAAGTATTGCAAATTGGACATACTCAAGTAAAGCACAGAATCCTCAAAATTGAAGTCAAGCACAGTATTTATAATTAGTTACTATCCACCACTGGACTTTATTCATCTTCATCTGTCATTGGCGGTGCTGGCAGGGGCGGATGTAACGTTTCCCAATTGGGTGGGCAGGAGAAAATGGTATGGGGCGGCTTCATGAATGAAGTCGCACCCATACCATTTTTGGTTACAGGACTTTAGTAGGCAATTAAGCATCAATAATAACATCAGTTTTGAAGTTGCAACAGACACGCAGCATGCATAAAGCTAAAGGTCTGACTCAGAGAGTTTTCTGTTCTCAATGATGAAATGCTGTTGGTTTAGTGGTGACACAGCTGTAGCAGTAATAGTGTTTCAAACCATTTCAAATATAGGCACTTTAATTTGAAATATCTTGGGTTGTTTTGCATGCCATCATGTTTGGTGGGGCAGACTGGGCATTTAGGGGGGCATTGCCCCCCCATGCCCATGCCTAGATCCGTCCCTGGCCTCCAGGGGCCCCCGACCGGCCTTTCAGTTAGAGATAAAACCTCTTAGAAACACAAACACAACCAGTGTGCAGGAGAACTGCGCGGCATGGCCTTAACTGCCGGATCGTTTCACTATAGCACAGTGGTTTCCAAACTGTTTCGACCAAATAGACCAACGAAGAGTCTACCTGTGAGAGAAAGGTAACATGAAGGCTCGGCCCAAATAATACTCGGCCCTGAGTATAGACAGAGTTACACTGTTGCAAACTCTGTTCACCTCATGGGATCAGTCCAATGGTGGCTCTATCAAGTTGTGTTGAGTTTTATTTTAGGTCCTTTTTTCTGAGGTTGTACGAATGGAACCAAATGGACCCACTGGGGTCCATTTGTTAACATTTGTACACTCTCAGGAAAATATCGGAAATGTCCCTCTTTTTGTCCCTCTTTCAGGCAGCAACAACCCTCCCGAGAGCTCAGTTTTCTGACCTCTCAAGGTCGCAACATTCCGGCTGGTTAATGTATCCGAGAAATGTATCCGAGAAAACACAACGTTTCACATTGTCGTTATGTTTGCCTGTTGATCTGCTTCTAAAACGGCCAGGGTATGCACATGCACCATTTTTACACGCTCAAGAGTTAAAATATTCATCATCTGAATTAGCCCCAAGTCGACACAACTAGAGAATGTAGAAGATTAATGGTCATTTTGATCTGTATGTTTGACTGTTTTGTTTCCCAAATCCAATGGAATTGTGGACAAAAACAAAAGAAATCTTTAGTTTTGAGGTCTGCGGGGCTAAAATGTCCCCAAATGTTGGTCCGTGGCTCAAATTCTGAATAAATAGTGGGCCCTGGTATGAAAAAGGTTGAAAACCCCGTACCACATGACCAAAAAATAGATATGCCAGCTTCTACATGGATATCAGGCAATTACAAAACATCATGCATAACTAGAACGCAGTTGGCCTCTCTCCCTTTCATTTTGCGAGTCCTAGACACGACCAGTGACACGATGCATTTCCCATATTGAACTACAGTAGCCTAGACTTCAGGGGCGGATTGGCACATATTTTCCCACATATTTTGCCTTTGCCAGGCCACCCTGGGGGGGAGCAGCTGGTTAACCAGATGTAACTCTTTGAGAGCGTAAAAATGAAACCAAACACTAACCAACACAAACCAATTTGAAACCAAATGGACCAAATGGAGCCCAACTTAGTCTACACAACTAGTCTGTATGTTCCAGGCGAGCATCTAGCGCATTCTAGTGCATTTTGGAAGTGCCACTAGTGCATTTTGGATCTTGGCAGTTGGTAACACTGCCTCCAGCAGCGCGAGCTGCCAATCCACCCCTGTTAGACTTCCTGTATTAACAGGTCACAGCCGAACTCTGGTTTTGCTGAAGGATGTTTGTAAATCCTGCACGTCTGTGCAGAGTCTGCAGTCTTTATTTACAGTAAGTGATAAAGCAGTGTGCATTTGCAGATATCGAGTGAGTGTGCGCATGC
Organism: Benthosema pterotum; assembly: GCA_039105355.1. Taxonomy (NCBI): domain Eukaryota; kingdom Metazoa; phylum Chordata; class Actinopteri; order Myctophiformes; family Myctophidae; genus Benthosema; species Benthosema pterotum. The sequence goes on along the minus strand of CM076984.1, from coordinate 771,307 downwards.
TAGCAGTGCACTTGTCACGTATGTTGTCACAAGTCGTGCTCATCACCGTGGCTGCCGTAGTGTTCTGTATTGTAAACAGTCCACGGCTTGACACTAACACTTGCCTGCTTGCCCGGGGCAAGTAAAAAAAATGGTGGGGCAAGTGAAGACTGCTACCTGGTTGCCCGATCGGGCAAGTGTGCAACTTAGTCCACTATAACACAACACAAGATGAATTTGTGTTTTTCCCTGCTTTCTAGCTATCTCTACCTATCTCTCTCCCAGGTTGATTTGGTTCCAAACTATCATTTTGCTGGGGTCAGGGACCACTGGGTCTGTGACCACTATGGGCTAATTAAGATGATGAATTTTAACTCTTGAGAGTGTAAAAATGAAACCAAATGGACCCGCAAGGGTCCATTTGGTTTCATTTTTACACTCTCAAGAGTTAAAATACTCATCATCTGAATTAGCCATTTTTGGAATGTATGTTTTGTTGTTTTGTTTCCCAAATCCAGCCCAGAATTGTGGACAAAAGCAAAATAAATCTTTAGATTCGGGGTCTGTGGGGATGAAATATCCTCAAATGGTGGTCCGTGGCTCAAATCCTGAATAAATGGTGGTCCCTGGGATGAAAAAGGTTGAAAACCCCTGAAGTGGCATATAGGACAGATCAACGGTGTGGATGGATGGATGGATGGATGGATGGATGGATGGATGGATGGATGGATGGATGGATGGATGGATGGATGGATGGATGGATGGATGGATGGATGGATGCATGGTACCGTGGCGCTGCTGTACTTCTCTCTGTCTCCTTGCCCTCCTCTCTAATAACCGGGGCTTCCACGGCTCTCTAATTACCACTAACGAGGCCTTTAGAGTTGCCCTCGCAATTAGAGGAGAGCACATGCCCTACTGTCCAATTTAGCGCCTGGCTGCCCCCTCCCTCCTCCCTCCCTGTCTCTTTTCTGTCTGTCTGTCTGTCTGTCTGTCTGTCAGTCCACCCCCCCCCCCTTCCCATGGAAGCCCCTCTTGTCACCAAACCCTCAGGGAAAATGCCACGGTCAGCTGCTGCATGGCTATGAGCTGTAGGCCTATACCAGGGGTGCCCCACACTTTTTTAACTTGAGAGCTATACTTTCAAAATGACCGGCTCAGCAAGATCTATACACATCAAACATGTGATTAATCAATTACTGAAAACCCATTATTAAAAAGTCTCCCATTGAAACTTTGAGCTTTGAAATAGTTGGTCATGGTGTTACTCACTGTAATGGTGTTTAAGAATAATGCACTTGTAATGAAAAACAGAGGGGGAGATCACCAGTAGATGTAGTAGATGGTGATCTACCAGTAGATCACCAGTAGATGGCATGGGGGGGGGGGGGGGGGGGGGGGGGGCGTTGCCATACAAAACAACCCAAGGTATTTCAAATTAAAGTGCTTATATTTAAAATGATTTGAAACACTACTACTGCTACTAACTACAGCTGTGTCACCACTAAACCAACAGCATTTCATCATTGAAAACAGACCTTTAGCTTTATGCATGCTGCGTGTCTGTTGCAACTTCAACAACAACTGATGTTATTATTGATGCTTTACTTGACTAATAAAAGTCCTGTAACCGAAAATGGTATGGGTGTGACTTCATTGCGATGAAGCCGCCCCCATACCATTTTCTCTTGCCCCTCCAACATGTTCTCTTGCCCCCCAAATGGGACATCTTACATGTCCCATTTGGGGGGGCGCGCGTGTGTGCGCGCATGTGTGCCTGTTCCTGTGCATGTGTGTGGCAGACAGAGGGAGAGGTGCAGGAGGTATAGAAAAGCAAATGGTTTGTATTTGTTATTTAAGTGACAGCGAGGAACAAAGGAGAGGGGGACAAATAAAAAGTGACACATGATACGCAGCCTTTCTAAAGCCACGGTATTCTCTTTACTACAGGGGCGGATCTAGGCTGCCCCCCCAAACACGATGCCATGCGAAACAACCCAAGATATTTCAAATTAAAGTGCTTATATTTAAAATGATGTGAAACACTGCTACTGCTACTAACCAACTTGTGTCACCACTAAACCAACAGCATTTCATCATTGAAAACAGAAAACTCTCTGAGTCAGACCTTTAGCTTTATGCATGCTGCGTGTCTGTTGCAACTTCAACAACAACTGATGTTATTATTGATGCTTATACTTGCCTAATAAAAGTCCTGTAACTGCACTCCCCCCCCCCCCCCCCCCCAAATGGGACATGTTATATCCGCCCCTGCTTTACTAAAACCTGAGGCTGGATGAGTGGCTGCTGTGAGTGAAGCTGAGTTATCGTCCTGACTGAGAAAGAGACTTTGTTTCAAAGCAGGCCACGGCGAGCACAGGCCTTTGCCAAAATGCTTTTCACTGGAACCTCCTCCCTCTCTCTCTCTCCCTCTTTCTCTATTGAGCTTGTATTTTGGTATTTTGGTGGGTTAGGTGCTGTTGCCGGGGCGGATGTAACATTTGCCAATTGGGGGGCGGGGGGGCAGGAGAAAATGATGCATGCACCACCCATCGTGTTTGGTGGGGCAGACTGGGCATTTAGGGGGGCATGCCCCCCCTCCCCCCATGCCCATGCCTAGATCCACCCCTTTGCTGTAGCCGGTAGAGACCAGTAGAGCCTTACACCTCCTATCCTCTGTCAGCCAGCTCTAGAGCCTTATTGGGAGCTCCATTTGAATCATTGAATCATTAAAATGTCCAGTCCAAAAACTCACAATATGTACAATGTATCAACTTAAACTCTTCAAAAATGTTTTTCAAAGTAGTAAAAAAAAAGCGGGGGAAGGAAGGCAAAGAGGTTTAGGGATAATGGGTTTATGGCAAGAGAGACGAAAACAGGGGCCGTGTCGCTTCGCGCCACAGGCGATGAAGCCGCACCCATACCATTTTCGGTTACAGGACTTTAGACTTTACAGGACTCTGTTTTCAATGATGAAATGCTGTTGGTTTAGCGGTGTCACAGCTGTAGTTAGTCAGTAGCAGTAGTAGTGTTTCAAATCAATTTAATTATATGGACCTAAATTTGAAATATCTTGGGTTGTTTTGCATGCCATCATGTTTGGTGGGGAAGACTGGGCATTTAGGGGGCATTGCCCTCCCCCCATTCCCTTGTCATGCCTAGATCCGCCCCTGGACGAAAATGGAACCCCCAATTGGTGTTTTACAAAAACAATGAAAGGAGACAAAAAAAAGTGTAGGGAGAAAAAAAGCATTAGAAAAGAAAAAGAAACAAATCCCATCAGTTGAAAGTAAAAAGAAAAGAAAAAGAAACAAGCCGCTTCTTCAGCTAAAAGTAAAAGAGAAGAAAAAGAAACAAATCCCATCACCAAGGGACCTCAACTGCTCCCTAAAATAAACAAACAGAACTTGATTCTTCTCCCCTCTCTCTCTCCCTCTCTCTCTCTCCCTCATATAATTCCCTTTCTATAGCCCCCCTCCCTTGTTGTTGTCCTCCCTGCATGGCTCCCCTCCCCTCCTCTCTCCCTCATTCGCTTCTCTGCATGTGTTTTAATCGCGGCAGTGCCCCTGACAGGGGCGGATGTAACATCCCATTGGGGGGGGGGGGGGGGGGGGGGGGGGGCAAGAGAACATGTTGGAGGGGCAAGAGAAAATGGTATGGGGGCGCGGCTTCATCGCGATGAAGTCGCACCCATACCATTTTCGGTTGCAGGACTTCTGTTAGGCAAGTAAAGCATCACTAATAACATCAGTTGTTGTTGAAGTTGCAACAGACACGCAGCATGCATAAAGCTAAAGGTCTGACTCAGAGAGTTTTCTGTTTCCAATGATGAAATGCTGTTGGTTTAGTGGTGACACAGCTGTAGTCAGTTAGTACTAGTAGTAGTGTTTCAAATCATTTTTTTTTAAATATAAGCACTTTCATTTGAAATATCTTGGGTTGTTTTGCATGGCATCGTGTTTGGGGGGGGCAGACTGGGTATTTAGGGGGGCATTGCCCCCCCATGCCCATGCCTAGTTCCGCCCCTGGCCCCTGATCACAGAGACTCTGTGTAGAAACATCAGAATAGAAGTGTGGTGTGTGTGTGTGTGTGTGTGTGTGTGTGTGTGTGTGTGTGTGTGTGGTGTGTGTGTGTGTGTGTGTGTGTGTGTGTGTGTGTGTGTGTGTGTGTGTGTGTGTGTGTGTGTGTGTGCCAGTGTTGCCAACTTGGTGGATTTGTCACTATATCTAGCTTTTTTTTTCAGACCCCCCTTGCGCCAAAATTAGTGAAAAACTCCTGGCGGTAAATCTAGTGCTTTTTTTGCTGGTGAGTTGGAGCGAAATTTGTTGACAGGCGCCAGAGATAAAACCCTTGTTTTTCACCATTTTTCCTTCCTAGAAAGGACCATTGGTAACCAAATGGACGCGGGAAAGGATCTGTAACTCTTGAGAGCGTAAAATGAAACCAAATGGACCCTTACGAGTTTGGTTTCATTTAAGGTCTCAAGAGTAAAGTTATATTCAAACATCTAAAATGACCTAATTTCCAAGAATCTACACATTTTCAAAAATATAGAAGAATTGCCATTTTGACCAACATTTTGCCAGTTATTTCTCCTAAATTAGTCCGAGAGACCTCAAGTACTCAACATCAAATGATGATGGTCCTCCATGTCTAAAACGCAGAATAAATAGTGGTATAGCCCTGGTATGAAAATGGTTGAAAACCCACTGCTCAAGCGCATAACATACATTCTAGTGCATTTTGGAAGTGCCACTAGTGCAGGGGTTTAACAGGTGGTCCGGGGACCACCAGTGGTCCCTGAGAAGGTTCCAGGTGGTCCCCAGGCTAAATGATGCAAAGTTGGTTAACCAGATGTAACTCCTGAGAATGTAAAAATGAAACCAAATGGACCCTTGCGGGTCCATTTGGTTTCATCTTTACACTCTCAAGAGTTAAAATAGTCATAATCTTAATTAGCACCGCTTAATTAAGAAGTTAATTTACACTGTTTTGTTGGCAAAATACAGCCTGGAATTGTGGACAAAACGAATAGAATTCTTTAATTAGTTCTTTGGGTGTGAAAATGTAATCAAATGGTGCAGGTCCGTGGCTCAAATAGCTGAATAAATGGTTGTCCCTGGAGTCAAAAAGGTTGAAAATCCCTGCACTAGTGCATTTTGGATTTTGGCAGTTGGCAAAACTGGTGTGTAGTAGTACCCTGCCTGCCTGCCTGCATCTAGTTGGGAGAACTTCTATTCCCCTTTACAGACATCCTTTCTGACGATCAGTGGGCGGGCTCTCATCAGCGTGGAGAGAGAGAGAGAGAGAGAGAGAGAGAGAGAGAGAGAGAGGAGAGAGAGAGAGAGAGAGAGAGAGAGAGAGAGAGAGAGAGAGAAGGGGAGACCCATGGGGTTGTGATCTGATTCAACAAACAGCCGGGGCAGGCGGGGAGAGAAGCTCAGAGAGAAGTTGCTCCTCCACCAGAACACACAGAGAAACATTAACCTACTGTCCGCGGTCCAAGTCCGTCAGAGCAACGGGACTTACTCCCATCCCGTAAGGAAACACTAGGGGACGTCCGTTATAGTTAACCTCCCTGCTGCCTGTCACACAGGGACATTAACCTTTTTCTGTCTGTCCACAGCAGGACGTACGTACACGGGGACGGAACGTTTAACTCCTTCTTGGTCTGTCCAGAGAGAGAGAGAGCGCCCTGCGGAGAGAACACTGCGAATACCAAAGGCTTCCGGTCAGATCTAGATGGTGCAGAGGGCACGCCGGCAATAAGGGGAAGAATTACACGCTCTTAACCACTGAAGGTAAGAGGAAGAAGCCTATCACCTGTATTATGTCACCGCAGGGGCGGATCTAGGCATGGGCATGGAGGGGGCAATGCCCCCCCCCTAAATACCCAGTCTGCCCCCCCCCCCCCCCAAACACGATGCCATGCAAAACACCCAAGATATTTCAAATTAAAGTGCTTCTATTTAAAATGATTTGAAAAACTACTACCGCTACTGACTAACTAGAGCTGTGGCACCACTAAACCAACAGCATTTCATCATTGAAAACAGGAAAACTCTCTGAGTCAG